>JAQGDG010000151.1:0-303653 GCA_029844215.1 Przewalskia tangutica
ACCGACAAGGCCGTGAAGCGTATCGCCGAGATGCATGCCCAGCCGTCCACGGCGATCAGGCGGCCACTTTTACGCGGTATCTAATGTGCTGCGTCTAGCCTGGAACTCCATGACTCGTAGGCCAATCTCGTCGGCCGCGTGAGGTATTCCCGCGTCGGTGCTACTCCGGCGTCGTCACGGACCCGCGGTCGCATAGCGCATGGGCGCGTGCCCGCAAAGGCGCCGCTAACACGGAACTCTCGTAGCTCGCGTGGATCACTGGATCCGCGTAGGTATTCTCGAGATCATAGGTCACTGGGCACTTTGAGTCTACCGCGTGGAGCGACAACCTCGGAAAATAAGTCGAGATGAATGGTACAATACTATCATAACGATGGTTCACAATCGAGGAACCAGCTACACAAACGTCCGCAGATACTAACACCGTAGCGTCCTAAGCGCGTTTACTTATCAATCAGAAAGTATTACAAATTATCACAAACCAACCTGATCAAGTTATACACACGAGTACTTTCTACTCTATGTCAACATGTTGGTTTCTATCCCCAATACTTCATACATTAACTTTTTTTAAAAGATCGTTACTTTATAAAGTCACCGCGATACGTAGTATATGAAAATAGAGTGATTATCTTTTGAAGTGAATCAAACACATCTTTGTAAAATCAAGTAACAACGTTATTATCCAAGCGTCGAGTTTGCCTAATTTCAAATGTTCCGTTTCTTATTTTAGAAAGGTTTAAATAGTTCATAGTCTTATTCATTTAAGAATATAATTCTCTTTTAAACTATAGAAAGCATAAGCCTTATGTAGGTAGGATATTCTTGTTTATAACAATCTTATTCTGTGACCATGATCTAGGAAATATCATTTTGTCTAAATGTAAACACATGCGGATGGAAGTTTCTCTTGGTTTTAATAATACTTAATGCATCAAAACATTTCCTTTTTATTACTTTGCGATGGTTTGTCGATACGTCGATTTCGAATCGATAAAACATTCTTAAGCGTTATTACCTAACTTCCCGTAAAGCTAGTATAACTCTTGGATTTTCAAAAACCAAGTATTACTTAACACTCAAAATGATTCAAAAATCTTTTGAAATACTTCAAGTTCTTTATTAACACATATGGCGGTTATAGTTCAAATCGGTTACCTTTTAAAAACCACAAGTATATTAACATCAGCGTAAAGTATTATAACGACTTCCCGTAAAGCGTTATAACAGCACGCTTTATGTTTTAAACAATCAAATACATTTAGCACGTATCGTCTCTGGTACTACATAGTTCACTACATATCATGCTAGAAGAGATAGGAAGAGGTTCGCATACCTGCGGCAGTATCGACTAATAGCAAAAGCAGCTCAATCTTCCAGTCGGCTACTCGCCCAGCCAAGTAGATCGCGCCACGTGAGTACTTGACCTATAAGGCCACGGCGCTTATTAACATTTAGACCTCGTCGTAGAACATTCTACGAAAATTCGTGACTCCTCACATGGCGCGTAAATCTCTCGCTTTATCGGTAGGCTACGAAGCTTGACGAGGGGTTATCAATCCAACGAGCGGGTACAATTACACTCGCGAAAAGCTACACAAGTCTCTTGTAATGCAGGTCATGTAAATCTGATTCGATACTCTTCTTTCGAAAAGGTTTCTTATTATTGGGCTTAAGTCAAAAGACATTGCCGATAACAGCGTTCAGTTACATATATAGTATGCTTCAACTATATAGTCTAACAATCGTATAATTTCCAATTACAATAGAGGACAAGATATTTACCTCGATAAGCCCGCGATTATCAAGTTTAAATGTCGATCACGAGCAAGGTTTAGCTCTACTCAGTCTTGCTCAGGCCAGCTCAAACAACCGCTTAGAAGTTCTAACCAACACACTTATTACTCACGACTAACTATGGAGATTTTCCTTAGGGTTTCGGTTTTTGTGGTGAAGGGAGTATAATAGTATTTACGGGCTTTAGTATAAGTATAACCTTAGAATACTACAAGGTATACGGCTAAGGTAATTTGGGCATTATAGATACTTTTGAGAGTATTTCTACCAGAGGGGGTATTATCGAAAACAACTAGGCTAGGGGTGCCCCAGGCTGCACCCGGAGGAGGGGGTGTATACCTCGGCCTACCCTGTGGGGAACTCTCGGCGAGGGGGAGAGGGGCTCGGCGAAGACACTACGCTAAGGGGAGGAAGAAGCTTTCAAGACTTAGAGATTTTTGGATGAAGAAGTTCATCAAAGGGGAGGTATTTATAGGTCTAGCAAAGGCCAACCAATGGCGAATCAAGCCAAGTGTGGTGCAAGTGTAGGGCGAAGATCATACCAAGTGCACCTTATCCATCTACCACAAAAAATATCCTACCTACTCTTGACAAAAATGTCAAGCAATGCGTCCGACTTGCGCCCAAAGCCCACCTGATGAGAGGTGCCAAGTGTAAGCCCTCTTGTTGGTCCAAAATGTTTCGTCTCTGGAAAAATCCATAAAAATTAGAAATGACATAGCGGAATTTTCCTACGAATGAAAGCGTTTAAAAGCGACTCTAGCAGGGTGTTGTGAACAAAAATAATTCGTGAGCCTATTTGAAGTTCGAATTTTCTCGTCGTCCCTACGTGCACTCTGGAAATCTGAGGTATAACATTCTCCTCCTTGAAACATTAGTCGAATGTTCATACAGGTCTCGAAACAAGCGTGCGCCCGGTATAGTCTTCACTACTATACTTACGAGAACAATTACGCCGCAGCGTGGCGAAACAAGCTGCGCAAAATACTTATATCGAGTCACGAGAAACACCTCTAACGTCGTAAAGCATACCACTTTTGTCACTTTGCGCGAGGTTCTAGTGTCCTCGGCGACCCGACAAATGATGCGGGCTGCGTCGATCCGAGGATGTCGTATACTTCTTGTACGCTCGAACTCTTACCACATTTAAATCTGCTTGATTTCCAAAACTTCGGGTTACTATCTCGCGTGGTCATCGTTAGCGGGAACACTCTGGATGGATCTCGATTTCCTTCTCGAACATAATCTGAAGGCGGGCCTTGTTTGCCTCTAAGTCGGACGGCAAATGCTAACATATAGGCGACTGGCTATCCGCCGCATGAACTTCAAAGGCCCAAGTAACTCGGGCTAAGTTTCCTCTTACACCTGTCAGGGTGGTTCCTTGAAAGGCCAACCGTCGACGAACTCTGGCGTCGTCGTAGATAATCCGCCGCGATTCCTCAGAGCTGCCAAAAACCTCTTACGGATAAGCTTACTATCCACGTCTGTGAATGCGTATGAACCAGCTATCTGAACGCGCGGCGTCGAACCGATCAGCCGTGACTTACGCTTCGCCCTGGCGTCGCGAGCGATATCAGAACAACGAAATGGTAGCTATAAAACACTTCCCCAGCGGGGAGATAACAATCCTTACAACTACCACGAATCGAACAACGGCGAGGCGAATCGTCTGAGGAGACTTCGCGCGGGTTCCCAACCTGCTGGTAAAACTTCGAAAAAGCAGTAGTAACACAGGCTCAGTCTGCATTCATAAGGTGGCAGGCACCGTGTAGCCTTACCACCTTTACGATATAACATCAGCGCGAAGCAGCGGTCGGTAGAAAAACACGATGGTGACCCGTCGGCGGGCCTCTTGGTCGACGCGTCCACTAACTCGTCTGTGGTTAACTAAACTTGGTCTAACACCCTCGTGACCCTACCGCCGGCGGGACCACAAACGACCCCACCAAACAGGCGCGGGTTGACCCGCCAACATAGCCTCGGAACCCGAGCAATCGTCAAAACATTAGCTCCGTCCGGAACAATCTCTCGAATCACGTTCACGAAATCCTAGTGGTCTTGGATTCGACTACCTCTTTCATTTCACACTACTTAGAGACCTTAGAGGTAAGGCCATCTCAGTAAAGATACCACTTTTGTCACGACCCGTCAGGGCCAGTGGTAAGATGATGTGTCGAACATAAAATAACCAAGATTTGAGACCCTATACGAAGAAAGTTGCCTTTAGGCATATATATATCTGACAACTCTTTCAACATGAGCAGTTAATCCTTTTTACAAACCCTCTTACAATTTACGCCGATTACTACGGACCTCTGCGAATAAAACTCTAAGGCTCGCGCCTACATCCTCGAATCTTCCTTGGTTAACTAACGAGATTTCTAATCACAAAAACACTCGTGGTATCTGAACATAACACTTAAGGTATACTCACTTATCACGTATACAATTTCAGAGGGTTAAAGATATACTGAATCTCTTGCCGCTCCTTGAGTCGATTACAATCAAGCATGCCGTAGAGCGTAGCTAAGGAAGATGACAACTACCCGCGATCACGAAGGCTAAGTCCTCCCGAGGACACTCTTTCGACATCGGACCACGGCGGTCGCCGTGCAACAAGTACCGCTAAAGGCGACATTCCACTGAGATGGCGCTGCCGCGCTGTGAGCGAGAAAAAGCGAATCGGATGGTGGAACGCCCGTGTACGTGAGCGGAAGCTCTGGAGCTACGACCAACTCTGCGTACCGAGCGTCACGAACCACAGCGGAGGACCTTTACCTGTTGGTGGATCGCGCGTAATCTAATCCGTGGTGAGGTGACTCGCCTCGAAAGTTACCAAAGGACGCTTCTGCTCTCGGCCTGCCTGCGTCGCCGTTAACCGTCGACCTCTACGTTTCTCGACTGCTGCGCATAGCCCGTACGAGGCCATGCTCAGCCTAGCGAAGAACTTACTTTTGCACAACGCCACCGTTGATATTCGTCAAGACTCGCGATGCGTCGGTATACTCTGCGGTAGTCGAATCTGGTCGCCTCGCGAAATCTATATTCTCTGTTCCGGTCGTGGGCGAAGGTTCAAATATCATGGCGCGATGAGGCTGCTGCGTGTGCTAATCTCTGCGGGGCTAGTGGCGTCATGAAAACTCCCCCGAATGAAGCACCGCGGTGATGATTGGGCTGTGCCAGCGTAACCTGCGTACTCTGCTCGCGGCTCCGCCGGTGCGCCTTGCCCTCTGGCGGGTTGCCTGCTACGGAGCATAGCGGTAAGGGAAAGAAATGTTAGAGGTCCGACTTACAACACGGCTCTAGGCACGATCTCGGAGTAGAAGAAATGAAACCCGATCTAAATATCCTATAGCCTCGCGATTATTGGTGTGGTGCAACACGATAATCGAACTTCTTGGATGCGATGCGTAGACACTTTCAGGATTAAGCGCTCGATACCACTTTTGTCACGACCCGTTCGGGGCGTGGTAGTGCCTTACGGGCACGATAGTCATACATCAGTGTCGGTGAACGTAAAATAACCAAGATATGAAGCGGTATAAATTAAGACAGATATCTGAAGAAAGTTGCCTTTTCGGCGTATATATATACAACAACTCTTTCAACATGAACAGATTAATCCTTTTTACAAACCCTGCACAATTTACGCCCGAGCGGTACTCTGACCTCTGCGAATGATATGACAACAACGGCGGGACGGGGCCGTCGTACCACGAATGTAGCACGCCCAGCAGCGGGGACTATGCGAATAAGCCTCGGGAGGAAACGGGCTTCAAGCGGCTGTGACCCTAGGCGAGGATCAGCGGCGGTGTACGCTTTACTGCGGCATGAGCGGCCCGAAGAGAGTCGATGCAGCGGTACCAAGTATGTGGCGAAAAATGCGTAAATGAAATCATAGTAATCTATATAAGCGGGAGACATGCGTGATAACCAAAGCTGCGATTCACGATAAATAAGCGATCATATCACGTCGAGGACTCCCTCAAGTCATCACTCGAAACATAACAATGGGTCTCGCGCCGCGGCATCAATCGTGCCGTGGAATACCTTCGCCGCTGGCGATTTATGATATAAAGCACCAAGGAACACGCATGAACACGAGTTCCACGTGCCATAATAAAGCCGTGCGGGGTAAATGCGAAGGCATGGCCAGACTACTAACGCCCATAGTACCAACAAGGTCGTGAAGCGTATCGTAAGATCTGTCTGCCGTCACGTGATCAAAGGCGGCCACTTGCGCATGGTATCTAATGTCGCGTCTAGCCACAGAACTTCCGCGACTCGCGTAGGCGATCTCGTCGGCGCGTGAGGTATTCCCGCGTCGGTAGCTACTCCCGGCATCGTCACGGACTTAGCGATCCGCGTAGCCCGCATGGACGCGTGCCCGTAAGGCATAGCGCTAACACGGAACTCGTAGCTCGCGTGGATCACGGATCGCGTGAGGTATTCTCGAATCATAGGTCACTAGACCGCTGAGTCTACCCGCGTGGAGGCGGCAACCTCGGAAAATAAGTCGAGATGAATGGTACAATACTATCATAACGGTGATGGTTCACGATCGAGGAACCGGCTTTACCAAACATCACAAGATACTAACAGCGTGGCATCCTAGCACGTTTACTTATCAATCAACAGAAAGTATTACAAGGCTATCACAACCAACCAATCGAGTTATACACACGAGTACTTTTACACTCTGTCAGCATGTTAGGGTTTCTATCCCCAAGTACTTAATACATTAACTTTTTTTTAAAGATCGTTACTTTCACAAAAGTCACCTGATACGTAGTATATGAAAATAGAGTGATTATCTTTTGAAGTGAATCAAACACTTATCTTTGTAAAATCAAGTAACAACGTTATTATCAAGCGTCGAGTTTGCCTAATTTCAAATGTTCCGTTTCTTATTTTAGAAAGGTTTAAGTAGTTCGTAGTCTTATTCATTTAAGAATATAATTCTCTTTTTAAACTATCTGAAACATAAGCCTTATATGTGAGTAGGATATTCTTGTTTATAACAATCTTATTACTGACCGTGATCTAGGAAATATCATTTTGTCTCATCTTAGCTTATGCGGATGGAAGTTTCTCTTGGTTTTAATAATGTAATCTGTCAAAGCAGTTCCTTTTATTAATGCTATGATGGTTTGTCGATACACGTCGATTTCGAAATCGATAAAACATTCTTAAGCGTTATTACCTAACTTCCCATAAATCTAGTATAACTCTTAAGTTTTCAAAAACCAAGTATTACTTAACTTTTCAAAATGATTCAAAAATCTTTTGAAATACTTGAGATTCTTTATTAACACATAACAAGCGATTATAGTTCAAATCGATTTACCTTTTAAAAACCACGAGTATATTCTTATCAACGTAAATTTGTTATAACCAACTTTCCATAAAGCCGTTATAACACTTTATGTTTTAAACAATCAAATACATTTAGCACGTATGCGTCTAGTACTACATAGTTCACGTATCGTGCTAGAAGAGATAGGAAGAGGTTCACGTACCTCGCGACAGTATCGACTAATAGCAAAAGCGCTCAAGTACTTCCAATGTCGGCTACTCCTTAAGCCAAGTAGATCGCGCCATGCGTGGTGCTTGACCTATAAGGCCACAAGTGACATTAACATTTAGACCTCGTCGTAGAACATTCTAGAAAATTGGCGCCTCCATGCAGCGTAAATCTCCTCGCTTTATCGGTAGGCTACGAAGCCAACGGGGGTTATACATCTAACGAGCAGTGCAATTCTACTCATGAGAAAAGCTACACAAGTCTCATGTCTGATCTATGTAAATCTGATTCGGTACTCTTCTTTCGAAAAGGTTTCTTATTATTGGGCTTAAGTCAAAAGACATTGCGATAACAACGTTCAGTTCTATATATAGTATACTTGACTATATAGTCTAACAATCATGTAATTTCAATTCTGATAGAGAACCAGATATTTACCTCGATAAGCCCACGATTATCAAGTTTAAATGTCGATCACGAGCGAGGTTTAGCTCTCTACTCGTGCGCTCCACCAGCTCCAAACAACCCTTAAAAGTTCTAACCAACTTCACTTATTACTCAACTAACTATGGAGATTTTCCTTAGGGTTTCGGTTTTGTAGTGAAGGAAGTATAATAGTATTTACGGGCTTTTAGTATAAGTATAACCTTAGAATACTACAAGGTATCTGGCTAAGGTAATTTGGGCATTATA
Source organism: Przewalskia tangutica (assembly GCA_029844215.1). Classification (NCBI taxonomy): domain Eukaryota; kingdom Viridiplantae; phylum Streptophyta; class Magnoliopsida; order Solanales; family Solanaceae; genus Przewalskia; species Przewalskia tangutica. Next base: position 8,015 of record JAQGDG010000151.1, read on the forward strand.
CAATACTTTTGAGTATTTCTACCAGAGGGGGTATTATCTGAAAACAACTAGGCTAGGGGTGCCCGGGTGCACCCAGGAGGGGTGTATACCCCTCGGCCTACCCACTGGGGAACTCTCGGCCAAGGGGAGAGGGCTCTCGGCCGAGACACTACACTAAGGGGAGGAAGAAGCTTTGAGACTTAGAGATTTTTGGATGAAGAAGTTCGTCAAAGGGAGGGTATTTATAGGTCTAGCAAGGCCAACCAATGGCGAAGATCAAGCCAAGTGTGGTGCAAGTGTAGGGCCAAGATCATGCCAAGTGCACCTTATCCATCTACCACAAAAAATATCCTACTCTTACTTGACAAAAATGTCAAGCAATCGTCGACTTGCGCCCAAGCCATGATGAGAGGGTGCCAAGTGTAGCCCTCTTGTTGGTCAAAATATTTCGTCTCTCGGAAAAATCCATAAAAATTAGAAATGACATAGCGAATTTTCCCTCGAAAGCTGTAACGTTTAGAAAAGCGACTCTAGCAGGGTGTTGTGAACAAAAATAATTCGGCTAAGCCTATTTGAAGTTCGAATTTTCTCGTGCGTCCTACGTGCATACTCTGGAAATCGAGGTATAACGAGACAACAAGGCTAGGGGTACCCCTCGGCTAGGAGCACATGAAAGGGAGGAGGCCTGGCCGAGACTCTGAAGGAGGGGAGAGTTGGGCGAACTGACTAAAGGGGAGGATTTTAACACTTAGAAAAGATTTTTGGATGAAGAAAGTTCATCACTTAGAGGGTATTTATAGGTCAAGCAAAGGCCAACCAATGGCCAGATCAAGCCAAGTGTTAGGCAAGTGCGGGGCTAGGATCAAGCCGTGTGCACTTATCCGTCTACCACGCACTTGCACAAATATCCTACTAACCCAAGCCACCCTTTTAGTCCCATTTTGCGCCCCTTCCTTCCAATTAGAGGGTGACAAGTGTCGCCCTTTCGTTGGTCAAAATGTTTCGTCTCTCGGAAAAATCCGTAAAATAATTAATGACATAGGCGGAATTTTCCCTCAAGTAGTGGAAGCGTTTAGTCGGAAAAGCGACTCTTTTCGGCACTTGTGTACAAATTTCGAAAGTAGCTATCTTTAAGGCTCAATTTATAATACGTACGCGCTCACGTACATACTCTGGAACTACGGGGTCTCACAGAAAGTACCGGGTATTGGGTGTACCTTGCCTTTGCTGGTTGTGATAGCCTTTGGTGGGCAAGTGTTTGATTGTGTGCTCTGAGGGCCTCTCGATGGAGGCGGCTATCGGTTTATTGATGGACATCGACACGTTGGGTAGCCCCGGGTATCTTCCATTCGTCGATCTCTTGGAGCGTCTTGACACGTTGGGTAGCGGGTATCTTCCATTAAGTGTTATCTTGTTATTTTTGGACCTCTTGACACGTTGGGTAGCCCGGGTATCGTCCGATGGGTATTATCTTGTTATTAGTGCGGACATGCTTGACACGTTGGGTAGCCAGCGTGTATGCTTCCGAGGATTGTTATCTTGTTATCTCCTTTGGGCATCTGAAACCACGTTGGATGGTCACGGGTATGGGCCATTAGGATGGTTCGAGGCCGTGCTTATCACAGGAGTGAGATCTTGGGGCATGCGGCCGTTGTGCGGAGTTAAATTCGGGCATGAGTCCCTAACGACATGGCTTATATATTGTTTAATGTAGTTTGGTTATCATACATGTCTCATACTTTATATAGACTCTAATGATTTCATTTCTGATATTTTTGATTTCACATACTTGGTACTGTTATCTTGACCTCCTTGGGGTTGCGTTCATGCCAGGTTGAGTACGTAGCTTGGCGATCCGCTCTTAGGATCGCTATTCGGTTCTCAGCTCCGTATCTCGGAAGCTTGTCTGTGATGCAGTTCCACTGAAGTTGTAGACAACATTTATTCGGGGCATGGCGGGGCCTGTCCGTCGTCATTATAGTTTTAAAATTATTAAGTGCATGCTTATTGTGGCGAGTTTGTAAGGGATGTAATTATTCGAGTTTTCATTTATGCTGAGTAGCATTTGGGTTGCTGTTTTCTTATTTTCCTTGTTTTCTTTCATGAGTTTTTATTTCCATTTGGTTTTCTCGATGTTGTATCGCTAGGGTGCCGGGGTAAGGCACGATCACGGGCAGTGGAGTCGTGACAAAAGTGGTATCGAGCGATTAATCCTCGGAAAGTGTCTGACCGTATCTAGTAAGTCTTGATTATCGGTGTGTTGTGCACCACATCTATGTCCCAGGAGGCTATAGGATATTTAGGATTGGTTTCCATTCTTCTCACTCTGAGATCGTGCCTTAGAGGCGTGTTATAAGTTGGACTCCTGGCGTATTCTTTGTATACGGTGATGCCTCGCGCAAGGCGACGAGCCCGAGAAGGGCAAAGCGAGAGGAGGCTGCGAGTATAGCGGCCGTCTCTAGTGAGACCACGACACACGAGCCTCGATCCCGTCACGGGCGAGAGGAGATGGAATTCTGAGAGATGGCGATTATTGGCGGGGATCGTGTCGAGCGAGGATAGGCGGATCACGGCATGTCCGTGCCGTAGCACCCATGGTTCACGGTCGGATAGTTTGAGACTACGGGATTTTACGAGTTGCGACCACGCTTTGAGTTCTGGTGAGGCACGAGGATGATCGCGGGAGTTCGTCAAGCGATTCTGACGGATCGTGGCGTGATCGAGGCCGGAGACCGAGTCGGTGGTCTTAGGTTCGCATCGGCTGCGTGATCTGCGATCGGTAGTTTGATTCGTGGGAGCTGTCGAGGAGCATGAACCTTGGTGGTTGGGCGAGTTCTCGAGGCTTTCGCGGCCATTTCTTGCCTCGCGGATGAGGAGGCGCAGGCGACATATTTTGATCTTTGAGACAAAGAGGCGCCTGATTCGGAAGTCTGATGTAGAGTTTGACTCGTTGGCTCGGTATGTCCCAGCTACAGTGGCGATATGGAGGATAAAGTGCAGATTATGTCACGAGGACTCGATGACTACTTAGCGAGAGTTGCACGGGAGTAGCTCTTGACGAGCATGGATATTGCCAGCATGCGAGCTTATGCGCTTGGGTGTGAGGCGTAAGGTCGGCGGATTAACGAATCGGCGAGAAGAGGCGGGGCGGTCCTCACGGTGACGCCGAAGCGGCGGCCTCGATGCGAGACTAGTTATGCGCCTCGCCCGATGGAGTGCTCGCCGCGATCTTGGGGCGTTGAAGGTCGGAGCAGTCGGGCTCGAGGTTTGAGTTTTTGGGGCGGGGGCGTTAGTCGGATGGGACCACCCCTCGTTGTGGCGTTGTGGTAGGCTCCGTGATGGGAGTGTCGTCTTTGGAATGGGAGTTTGTTTTGCATGCGGCCAGCTGGCCATTTTGCGAGAATTGTCGACCAGTAAGCGGATGTAGAGACTCGACCTTCGGGATCTGTGGCTGATTCATCTCTTCGCTTTTGTGCGCGTGCGAGGAAGGAACATGAGTAGAAGCGACAAAAGGGAAAGTGAAGTAATAGTTACATGTATATTCTTAACCTGCAGAGACTAGTATGCATTGATGTTATGGTCTTTGTGTTAAGTGTTATGTTCGGATAACTTTGTGTTAAAAATGTGATTTAGAAGCTTGGCTAGTGAAAAAGGAAAGTGCAGGGATGAGAAATTTTGAACCTTAGAATTTATAACAATTGAAACTTAGGTGTAAGGCCGTCTTGGGTAAGAGATTTCACGGTGATCCTTGCCGAGTACATAGTATGCGAGAGTATATTCGGGTGATAAGTCCGTGAGTGGCATAGCGATTCTTTTGTAAGTGCGGTGGTGAAAACTATCTGCGTCTGCGTTTGGAGACTTAGAAGGAACATTCGGGATGAATGTTTCTAAGGGGAAGAATGTTACACCATAAATTCAAGAAGATAAGATAAGAACATACCGAAGAATATAAGATTTGAAAGTGGAAAGATAAGTGGACAAACATGTGTTGGGCCAGTTTTGAGTCTACCTTGGAGTGTTGTACCCAGTTGTTAAGAATTTCAAAGGTGTTTAAAAGCCTAGTGTGTATTAGATTAAATCTAGTTCCCAGCATAACAAACCGTTCGTCGATAGGACATCAGTCAAAAGTTATGGAAGTTTCAAGTTTGGTGCTTGATCGAACCGCGATGGTTTCGGTTCGAAGTGCAATGGCAGCCTGAATCTGAGGCAGCTGCGCCGGTTATCTTGAGGTTCGCGAGGTTGCAGCGCGCGGCCTTGAATCTGACGCGGCGCGGAATGCAGGTAATTATTCTCGAAGTGGGCGCCTTGGCTGGCTAGGATTTTGCGGTAAAGGGCGAAAATCAGGGGATATTTTGTTAAAAGCCTATGGGAGGGTGACAAGTGTCCCTCCCATCCTTTTGACCAGGAAAGGGGCCTATTTTAGGGCCAAGTCTTGGAAGACTTGGCCATTTCATCTCAAAACCCTCCCAATGAAATCCTCTCCCATTCTCTCTAGTTTTTCTTGAAGAAAACCTAGCCTTAGGAAATTGTTGGAGCGGCGGCAAGAAGGCAAAGTGTGGGTGGACTTGTGGAAGCCTTGGGGGCAATTTGTGATAAGAAGTGGAAGAAAAGGGCTTTTGTGGGCTATTCCAAAAGGTAAAAGTTTCCCCTTCTCTTGGATATGGGTTAATACTTGTTATAGTACTTTAGAAATGAGCTTGAGGCTGTTATATTTAAGTTGTATAGATTTGGATCTTGTTGTCTTGTTGAAAACTGAAATGGGCATGTTAACCTTAAGATGATAACTTCATGTTGGTTACTAATTTGGTCGTCACATGTTGTAAAGGGGGATTGTAGTGGTTGAAGATGTCTAGGGCTAGATATCATGTTAGACCTAAGAACTTGAATTGGAAGGGGGTTGAAAGGGGTTTAGGATTGGTTTATTGTTGGCCAATAATGGCATGGAAATTATTGGGTTATTTTTGTGTTATTGTAGGGCGGAATTTTACACGTATTGTTAGGCATGTAATCCCCTTGTATTTGCTGAATTAATTGAGCCTTAAATGTGGTGTTGGTTATTGAATTTCGGCCTTGAAAAAGGTGGCATAGTAAGTAGAAACAAAGGAAGTTCTGTCCAAATTTCCGTAGAATGTAGGGACCTTGCACTTAGTTATTCTACGTTCGAAGCTAGAGATTGATAGACGTTTTATGACCCTTATAGAATTGAAATCTTTGCGAGTAGCATATTCTACTTAAGGGAGATAGTCTTGTGGAGCATTTTGCTTATTATGCGACAATCGTCGCGAGGTATGTGATTCTTCTATCCTCTTGACATGATTATTTGTGAAATATATAGTCATAGATGCACGTGTGTTAAAGGAATTTGATTTCCCTTGTTGTGCCTTGACTTGATATGAAGTGTAAAGGTCTTGATTGTTTGAAAAGTAGGGAAATCCTATTCGTTAGTAATGGGTACTCGATTGTTAAAGAATAAGCCCTCTTGGTCATAAGGGCTTATAGTTGTAATTGGTTGGTTTAAAACATAAAGTGTTATACGACTTTATGGGAAGTTTGTTATAACCACTTTATGTAGGTAAAAGAATGGTTTGTTGATTTCAAAGATAAGAGACTTGACTTATAATTGACACAAATGGTGTTTAAAAGTGTGAAACCTCGTTCGTGAGAAATGAGTACTTGGGTTTTAAAAGAAAAAATGTTGCGTAAATTTGGAAATGGGAATAAGAATCGAACAAGCCAATGCGGCGTTATTAAAGGAAAGAGTAATGACAATTAATTATATTAAAACCGATGAAACCTCAATCTGCATAGAAGCTAAGATAAGACAAAATTGTATTACATTTCTAGATCATGGTTTGCTACAATAAGAAGTATTGAAATCAAGTTTTGATCTTCTTAAAAATTCCAAAGTAAGGAACTCGATTTCTAAAAGAAAGAGACTTAAGAATTTGAAGTGTTTTGGTTTAAAAGAAAGGTATGGTTTTGTCTTGACTTGTTTTAAAACATAAAGTGTTATAATAGCTTTATGGGAAGTTAGTTATAACGACTTTATGGAAAAATAAAGAAAAGGATTCATTATTGGATTTAGAATGGTAACTTGATTTTGGGAAAAGAGAAGTAACTGTTTTTCAAATATCGAACTCTTTGTGATGGAAAAACAAAAGTAGCTTGGTTATAAAAGGTAGGAGTACCTTGATCTTAAAGGGGTTAGATACTTGGGGTTTAATGGTATACTTGACGTGTGCTAAGAAGTGTTTAAAGTACCTTGAATTGTGTGTAACTTGCCTATGCTTGTTGTGATAGCCTTTGTTGTGCAAGTGTTTGATTGTGTGCTCTGAGCCTCGATGGAGAAGTGCTATCGATTGATTGATGGACATCTTGACCGTTGGGTAGCCAGGGTATGCTTCCATTCGTCCGATCCTCTTGGACATACTGACACGTTGGATAGCCCACGGGTATGCTTCCATTAGGAGTGTTATCTTGTTATTTGTTTGGACCTACTGACACGTTGGGTAGCCCACGGGTATGCGTCCATAGTGGGTATTATCTTGTTATTAGTTTGGACATACTGACACGTTGGGTAGCCAGCGGGTATGCTTCCATGGATTGTTATCTTGTTATCTCCTTTGGGCATCTGAAACCACGTTGGATGGTCCACGGGTATGGGCCATTAGGGCGGTTCGGGACCGTGCTTATCTGAGGTGAGATCTTGGGGCATGCGGCCGTTGTGCGGAGTTAAATTCTGTCACGACCCGACCCGGGCGCGGCCCGGTGCCTGGGGCACCCGTTCAGTATACATCGGAGAATAGCGGTGGAACATACCTGACATAAACACGTGTGTAAATAATAACAACCACGGGCTGGCCGGAAAGGGCGCTTCCATAATATAAACAAAGTCAAAAGTACAACTTTACAACTCGGTTCTTACTGACCCAGCCACATAGGTGAATACGGACCTGCAGGAATAACAAGCGTGGCGGGACGGGGCCCCGCCATACCACTGAATATACATAATCTACAACATGGGGACAAGGCGTGCCAAAGAAAGACAAGCCTACGGAGAATGGAGCTTAGGCGTTTGATAAGTGATCACAGAATGTGGATGCGCCCACCTTACCCTTTCTGCGGCATGAGCGCGGCCAGGAAGGGTGTTATACCCGTATTTCAGTATATGCGTGGCGCGTCGTATTATAATTTGAGCCTTAAAGTTGGCTAGTTTCGAAATTTGTACCTGGCCTTTGATTAGAGTCGTTTTTGAAAGCGTTTCCACGCTTTCGTAGGGAAAATTCCGGCTATGTCATTTATAATTTTTGCTGATTTTTCCGAGAGACGAAACATTTTGGACCAACGAGAGGGCGACACTTGTCACCCTCTAATTGGAGCACTTGAGGCGTCCTCTTGGATGATTTAGCCTTGGCTTTTAGTCAAGGGTTAGGTAGGATATTTTGGTGGTAGATGGATAAGGTGTACTTGGCTTAATCTTAGCCTTACACTTGCCTAACACTTGGATGGATCTTGGCCATTGGTTGGCCTTCACTTTATAAATACCCTACAGTTGAAGACTTTCTTCGTCAAAAACTTGAGCAATCTAACTAAGTCTCAAAATACTCCCTCTCCGAGCTTTAGTCCACCACGCCCACTCCCTTTGAGGCCCTTGGCGAGAGCCACCTCCCTCAGTTGTGGTGTTTTGGTGGGGTACCCACTAGTCTAGTTGTCTCGTATAAATACCCCCCTTTTGTGGTATAGAAATACTCTCCAAGTATTGTTATAATTCCCAAATACCTTGGCCCAAATACCTTGTAGTTTTCCCAAGGTTACACTTTTACAAGCCCAGAAAATACTATTATACTTCCTCGATCCACAAAAAGCGAAACCTAAGTAAATCTTCACCCGTAGTTGAAGTTATAAGTAGATACTATTATTCTGTTGTAATTGGAAATTACATGTTGTAGGAGTATATAGTTAAGTATACTATATATAGAACTGAACATAGTTGTGCGGCAATGTCTTTTGACTTAAGCCTGAATAATACTTACGGCAATGTCTTGCGACTTAAGCTGAATTTTAAAAGTGAGGCTGTAATTACATGGGTGTATTCTGATGAACTTGTAGCATTCTTGTGTAGTAGAATTGTACACGTCAGGTTAGGCGTGTTAACCCACACGGTTGGCTTGGTAGCGGCCTCGATAGAGGAGGAGATTTCTGTTGTTGCGGGAAAGATCTTTGGAATTTTACGTAGAATATTCTACATTGAGATCTAGGATGTTAATAGAGCGCCTTGTGGCCTCTATGGGTTGAAGTACTACGTATGGCGTGATACTTGGCTTAAGGAGTAGAAGCGGTTTGAGGTACTTGGGCGTTTTGCTATTAGTCGATAATCGTCGCGAGGTATGTGAACCTCTTCCTATCTTTTCTAGCATGATATGTGTGAGCTATGTAGTGCGGTAGGCGTCATGTGTTAAGCGTATTTGGTTGTTTTAAAGCGATAAGTGTTATACTAACTTTATGGGAAGTTAGGTATAACGTCTTAAAGTGGTAAAATGAATGGTTTATTAATTTCAAAAGTTAAGAGATTGGATCTTATAAGATAAGAGACTTAACTTAAATGAATTAATATGGATTTTGTGTGAAACCTCGTTCGTGAGTAATGAGTACTTGGTTTTAAAAGGAATAACATTTCTTGATTTGAATCGGAATGTGTATCGATAAACCAACTGCGGCGTTAATAAAGGAAAATGTATTGAATAACTAAGTATTATTAAAACCGGTAGAAACCTCCATGCATGAAGCTAAGATGAGACAAAATGATATTACATTTTCTAGATCATGGTACTTAATAAGATTGATTATGAGCAAGATTAACTACTACTTTATGGCATATGATACTCTATTGTTTTAAAAAGAGGTTAAGACATTGAACTATGAAACTTTTCTAAAGAGACTTGCGTAATTGAAATTAGGCAAGCTGGAACTTTTAGGGAAAAGAAAGGCATTGTGTTGTCTTAAAATGGTTTAAAACATAAAGTGTTATAACGACTTTATGGGAAGTTGGTTATAACGACTTTATGAAAACAAAGAAGGGTTTTATCATTTGTTTTAATGCGGTAACTTGACTTTTAAAGAGAAGTATTTTGGTCAAAGGAAGACATGGTATTGCCTTAATTTGGTCTTAAAAGGAAAGTATGAAAGTTGTTTTGGTTTACTTAAAAGATATAAGTCACACATTTTTTTATATACTACGGGTATCGGGTGACTTTTAGAAAGGAATGAATCTCTTAAAAGGAATTTACGTCGTAGTACTTTAGGTTAAAATCAGGACTTTGACATAAAATGAAAGTACCTTGAGTTGTGTGTAACTTGCTTATGCTTGTTGTTATAAAACTTGACCGTATTCGTGTGATAGCCTTGTTGTGCAAGTCGTGTTCTACTCGACTACGGTTCATCAGAATGTATTTCACTTGATTCTGGTTCATCCAGAATGTATTTCAACGATTCTGGGTTCGTCCAGGAATGTATTTCACTCGATTACGGTTCGTCAGAATGTATTTCACTCGACTCTGGTTCATCAGGAATGTATTTCACTTGATTCACAGGTTCATCAGAATGTATTTCACTTGACTACAGGTTCATCAGGGATTGTATTCCACTCGACTCTGGTTCGTAGGATGAGCAGGAAATGTATTCCATGCGTTGCTATATTAGGTCCATAAGATGGGCGAGACACATTATGTGTATCACATGATTTGTACCTAGGCTGGCGGTGAGGAAGGAGTTCCACGGGCGTGAGGATGACTTTTAGGCGTGAGTCACGACTTGACATATTTGCTCTTATGTTGTGAGCGTAGTTTGGTTATCATCATACATGTCTCTGCTATATAGACTATTATGATTTCATTCTGATATTTCTGATTTCACATACTTGGTACACATTGTCTTGACCTCGCCGAAGCTGCGTTCATCTGCGAGTAAAGGTACATCATTGTCGATCCGCTTATAGGATCACATTTGTGTTGGGAAGTTCCGTTCCTCGGAGGCTTATCTTTGGTATGTTACCACAGTGCAGCAGGTTCTTGTACATTCGGGGTATGGCGGGCCACTGTCGTCATAGTTATTATCCTTCTTAAGTGCATGAAATCTTGTTGTGGCGAGTCGAAAAAAAGGATAATTGTTGGGTATTTATGTATATATTACGAAGGCAATTTATTTTGGTTGGCTGTTTATTTATCATGTCTCTTAATTCGTATTCATGTTTTTATTTCCGTGATTTTCTCGATGGTGTATCAGTAGGGTGCGGGGTAAGGCACGATCCGCGGCAGGTTGGTCGTGACAAAAGTGGTATCAGGCGATTAGTCCTCGGAAAGTGTCTGACCGTGTCTAGTAAGTCTTGATTATCGGTGTGTTGTGCACCACGTCTATGTCGAGGCTATAGGACATTTAGGATTGGTTTCCATTCTTCTCGTTACGAGATCGTGCCTTAGAGTGTGTGATAAATTGGACCCACGGCGTATTCCTTTCCTTTACCACATGCCTCGCGTAGGAACGCGAGCCCGGATGGGCAAGCGATCGAGGAGTATTAGTGAGATCTGAGAAATCTGAGCGCGAGCGATCGATGCGAGCGATCTTAAGCGGCGGGTTTCGCGGCGCCGCCACCAGCGAGTTTAAGCTGCGGCGATGGCTGCTGAGACTCTGATACACGAGCCTCGATCCGGCTGGAAGCGGATGAGATAAGTACAGGAGATGGCGATTCTTGGCGAGTCGTGGCGAATATGAGGATAAATTTGGATCGGATTCCGGCCCGTAGCACCGTAGTTCACGCCGGCGACAGTTTGAGGCTACGTGACTTTACGAGTTGTAGCCCGATGTTACATGGATCGAGAGGCGAGATGACCCTCGAGTTTATCAAGCGACTACTGGATCGTAAGTGATCGAGCCTCGAGGCCAGTCGGTGGTATTGGGTTCGCATCATTGCGTGTCTGCGATTGGTAGTTTGATTCGTGGGGCTGTCGGGAAGAGCATGCACTTCCAGCGATTTGGGGCGAGTTCTCGAGGCATTTCTTGCACATTTCTTGCCTCACAGATGAGAGGGCTCGGGTAAACAGTTTTTGACATTAAGGCGGGGCGGGCGGGCGGTTAGAAGTACAATGTGTGAGTTCGACTCGTTAGCTCGGTATGTGCGTTGTGGTAGGCGATATGGAGGGCGAGTACACCGCTACGTCAGCTGGATGATTACTTGGCGAGGCTTGCAGGTGTAGCTCTTGGCCGGGCATGGACATTGCCGCGTAAGCTCGTGCACTAGGATGTGAGGCACGGAGAGGTCAGCGGAATGGCCAGAGATCGCGAGAAGAGGGCGAGCAGCAGGGTCCTTTGGTAACTTTCGGGGCGGACCGCCTCGGCCGATCTAGTTATGTACCTCCGCGATGCAGTGGTCCTCCGCGATCTTGGTCGTTCGGGGTATTCGGGGCTGGTGAGCTCGGGCTTAGTTCCGCGAGTTTTACGTGAGTGCTTGGCCGGATTCATGTCCCCGCCGGTGTGCGCGATGTGGCAAACATCATCGAGGAATGTCGTCTTTTCTTGGTGCTTGTTTCACTGCGGCCGTCGAGCCATGTGACGAAGGCGTGCTTATAGGAGAGGTGCTGGCGGCAGCGCGACTGCGGATCGATGGCGGGTTAAGCGCGCCCCTGCGATTATGCGCCTGCGGTGGACTTATGATTAGAGTGGGCGGTAGCTTGGTATATCATAACCTCTAGAGATTTGTATGCATGATTGAAGACCTTATTATTGTGTTCAATGTTAGGATAGCTTTGTTCTAAAATGTGATTTAGTGACACAGTTGGGGAAAAGGGTAAGCACAGGGTGAGAAAATGATGAACCTTAGAATATTACTGTTGAGACCTTAGATGTAAAGTGAGTCTTGAGTACAAGATTTTGCGAGTGATCCTTGTCGAGTGCATTTTATGCCTAGAATATATTGTGTGATAAGTCACAGGTTGGGTAAATGAAAGTGGTATCTTTCATGATGTAATTTAACAAGGTTGTTCGGATCGGAAAGCGAGAGTCGGCGTGTGAGGCTCGGGTTGAGGGCGTGTTGCGTGTCAACCGTGGCCGGAATGAGGTGGGGTCGACTCGGGTGGTCGCTTGATGGTAGGTCACGAGGGTGCTAGGCCCGTGTTTAGATGACCGTCGTATGAGTTTGTGGTTATGTTAGGCACAGGCGGATCGTGAAGGCGGAAGTGGCCTTAAGGAAGATTGAGGCTAGTAAGATAACCAAGTTGGAGTGGTGACTCAAGGTTTGGAGAAGCTGACGATGGCGAAGTGTGAGTGCATTATCTTGGAAGAGTTCAAGAGTTCGAGAAGAATCACGACAAGTAAGGGTAGAAGCGAGCATGTATTGCGAGCATAGATATGATCATTTCTTGTAAAGGGAGAAGGTCACGAAGGATGTATATTTTAGACCTCGGGAATCGCGTGCGATCCGGTACCATTGGTTAGGTCGCGGAGTGACACTAGAACCTCGCGGCAAAGTGACAAAAGTTTGTGATGTTAGAGGTGTTTCCTCGTGGACTTGGATATAAGTATTTGCGTGCGTGTGTTGTTTAAGTGGCGATTGTGGCGTTGGCAACTTATTAGAAGAACTTTATCGTTATCAGTCTTGAGAAGGAACATTCGGGACGAATGTTTCTAAGGAGGAGAATGTTATACCCGTATTTCCGGTATATGCGTGGTAGCGTCGTATTATAATTTGAGCCTTAAAGTTGGCTAGTTTGAAATTTGTACACAACACCCGATTAGAGTCGTTTTTTAAATGAAGCGTTTCCACGACTTTCGTAGGAAAATTCGGCTATGTCATTTATAATTTTTCAGATTTTTCAGAGGCGAAACATTTTGGACCAGCGAGAGGCGACACTTGTCACCTCTAATTGGAGCACTTGAGCGTCCTCTTGGGCGATTTGGCCTTGGCTTTTAGTCAAGGGTTAGGTAGGATATTTTGGTGGTAGATGGATAAGGTGTACTTGGCTTAATCTTAGCCTTACACTTGCCTAACACTTGGATGGATCTTGGCCGTTGGTTGGCCTTCACTTGACCTATAAATACCCTCTAGTTGAAGACTTTCTTCATCAAAACTTGAGCAATCTAACTAAGTCTCAAAATACTCCTCTCCCCAGGCTTTCGTCCACCACACCCTCCCTTTGAGAGCCCTTGGCGAGAGCCATCTCACTCCCTTGTGGTGTTTCTTGTGGGGTACCCACTGCCTAGTTGTCTCGTATAAATACCCCTTTTGTGGTATAGAAATACTCTCCAGTATTGTTATAATGCCCAAATACCTTAGCCCAAATACCTTGTAGTTTTCCCAGTTACACTTTTACAAGCCAGAAAATACTATTATACTTCCTCGATCCACAAAAACGAAACCCTAAGTAAATCTTCACCGTAGTTGAAGTTATAAGTAGAAGTTGGTTAGAACTTCTAAGGGTTGGTTGGAGGCGGTCGGGCGCGCGGAGTAGGAGCTAAACCTTGCTCGGGATCGGCAATATAAACTCGGATAATTTTGGGCTTATCGAGGTAAACATTCTTGACCTTACATTTGTAATTGGAAATTACATGTTGTAGGAGTATATAGTTAAGTATACTATATATAGAACCGAACATAGTTGTGCGGCAATGTCTTTTGACTTAAGCTGAATAATACTTACGGCAATATCTTGCGACTTAAGCTGAATTTTAAAAAGTGGCCCAGGCTGTAATTACATGGGGTGTATTCTGATGACTTGTGTAGCATTCTTGTGTAGTAGAATTGTACGTCAGGTTAGGCGTGTTAACCCCACTGGTTGGCTTGGTGGCCGGCCTCGATAGAGGAGGAGATTTCTGTTGTTGCGAGGGGAGATCTTTGCGAATTTTACGTAGAATATTCTACATTGAGATCTAGGATGTTAATAGAGCGCCTTGTGGCCTCATGGGTTGAAGTACTACGTATGGCGTGATCTGCTTGGCAGGAGTAGCGAGCGGTTTGAGAGTACTTGGGCGTTTTGCTATTAGTCGATAATCGTCGCGGTATGTGAACCTCTTCCTATCTTTTCTAGCATGATATGTGTGAGCTATGTAATGCGGTAGGCGTGCATGTGTTAAGCGTATTTGGTTGTTTTAAAACAATAAGTGTTATACTAACTTTATGGGAAGTTAGGTATAACGTCTTAAAGTAGTAAAATGAATGGTTTATTAATTTCAAAAGTTAAGAGATTGGATCTTATAAATAAGAGACTTAGCAAATGAATTAATATGGATTTTGTGTGAAACCTCGTTCGTGAGTAATGAGTGCGTGGTTTTAAAAGGAATAACGTTTTCTTGATTTGAAATCGAATGTGTATCGATAAACCCGCTGCGGCGTTAATAAAGGAAAATGTAATGAATAACTCGGTATTATTAAAACCGGTAGAAACCTCCATCTGCATAGAAGCTAAGATGAGACAAAATGATATTACATTTTCTAGATCATGTTGCTTAATAAGATTGATTATGAACAAGATTAACTACTCACATGGCATATGATACTCTATTGTTTTAAAAAGAGGTTAAGACATTGAACTATGAAACTTTTCTAAAAGAGACTTGCGTAATTGAAATTAGGCAAGCTGGAACTTTTAGGAAAAGAAAGGCATTATGTTGTCTTAAAATGGTTTAAAACATAAAGTGTTATAACGACTTTATGGGAAGTTGGTTATAACGACTTTATGAAAACAAAGAAGGGTTTTATCATTTGTTTTAATCACGGTAACTTGACTTTTAAAAGAGAAGTATTTTGGTCAAAGGAAGACATGGTATTGCCTTAATTTGGTCTTAAAAGGAAAGTATGAAAGTTGTTTTGGTTTACTTAAAAGATATAAGTCACACATTTTTTTATATACTACGGGTATCGGGTGACTTTTAGAAAAGGAATTAATCTCTTAAAAGGAATTTACGTACGTAGTACTTTAGGGTTAAAATCCGGACTTTGACATAAAATGAAAGTACCTTGAGTTGTGTGTAACTTGCTTATGCTTGTTGTTATAAAACTTGACCATATTCGTGTGATAGCCTTGTTGTGCAAATCTTGTGTTCTACTCGACTAGGTTCGTCAGGGAATGTATTTCACTTGATTAGGTTCATCAGAATGTATTTCACTTGATTACGGTTCGTCAGGAATGTATTTCACTCGATTGCGGTTCATCAGGAATGTATTCACTCGACTCTGGTTAAATACGGGAATGTATTTCACTTGATTAGGTTCATCAGAATGTATTTCACTTGACTAGGTTCATCAGAATGTATTCCACTCGACTACGGTTCGTGGGATGAGCAGGAAATGTATTCCACGTTGCTATATTAGGTCCATAAGATGGGCGAGACACATTATCGTATCACATGATTTGTACCTAGGCTGGCGGTGAGGAAGGAGTTCCAGGCGTGAGGATGACTTTTAGGGCGTGAGTCACGACTTGACATATTTGCTCTTATGTTGTGAGCGTAGTTTGGTTATCATACATGTCTCTGCTATATAGACTATTATGATTTCATTTCTGATATTTTCTGATTTCACATACTTGGTACTGTTATGCTTGACCTCGCTTGAGTGCGTTTATCTGTGAGTAAAGGTACATCATTGTCGATCCTTATAGGATCACATTTCAGCGTGTTGGGAAGCTCAGTTCCTCGGAGGCTTATCTTTGGTATGTTACCACTGAGTGCAGCAGGTTCTTGTACATTCGGGGTATGGCGGGGCCTGTCGTCATAGTTGTTATCACTTCTTAGAAGTGCATGAAATCTTGTTGTGGGCGATGCGAAAAAAAAGGATAAGCTGTTCGGGTATTTATGTATATATTACAGGCAAGCTGTTTTGGTTGGCTGTTTATTTATCATGTCTCTTAATTCATGTTCATGTTTTTATTTCCGCTGATTTTCTCGATGGTGTATCACTAGGGTGCGGGGTAAGGCACGATCACGGGCGGGTTGGTCGTGTGAAGTCGATACCAATATGTACCAAGTATGTAAAACTTGAAAGTACTGTAATTACAACATAAGTTTAAGAGAAAGCCGGAGACATGTATGATAACAAAATTACAGTACACGGTGCCTTACTAACAATGAGAGTAAAAATAGGTGTATACTTACAACGAAAAATAGGATTGGAATCCTACTCCTGGGACTATTTCACCCGCATAGGTCGGTGGACTGCGTGAGTATTCCTCGCATGGGACTATTTCACCCGCGTAAGCCCATACGGACTCGCGTGAGGTATTCCTCGCATGGTGGAACGCGCGTGGGACTATTTCACCGCGTAAGCCCTTACGGACTCGCGTGAGGTATTCCTGCGTCGTGGTTAGCAAATCACGGAAATATACAATGCCACAATCCGGGAATGACCCATGACAAATAATATATCACTAGCCCAAATCAGGCTATCACACGTAACATAAGCTCTGTCGACATCATACGATATATAAGCAAGTTAAGAAATCCCTAACTTCTTATTATTCTTGTTCATATACACTCTCATTTTAGTTTACCTAAGGCACTAACATGTCTTTTATAAAAATCAGAATTTAACCCAGTACTACGTCTTACTCTTTAAAACAATGACTCTTTTTAGTAGAAAACTTCGAAGATACTATTAATCCTAGTATCGAGTCCAAATTACATTTCAAGGTAAGTCATGACACCATAGAAATAAAGTTAGGTTTCTAAATCAAGTGACTCATTTTCTTATAAAACCTTAGGCAATTGATACCTTAAAATCGAATTGCCTTCCATTAAATCAAGCCATTTATCTTTCCATAAAGTCAATACAAGCAACTCCCGTAAAGTCGTCATATTCACTTTATCCTTAGTTAAGTACAATTTCTATCGAGGACTTATATGTTGAAGCGAAACAAGTATCACATCTTGTTAATTTTCTTCAAGTCACTTATCTTTAACAAGACTTAAGACATCTTTAATATACTCGAAGAAGTGAGTTAATCTCTAACTCACCCGACTTGGCCTTTCATAAAACAAGTAAAGAATGTCGAAGTCTTGTCGTCTGCGTGCTAAATCGTGAAACTAGTCATGCTCGAAGGATAGGAAAAGTTACATCACGACCCGTTAGGGCAGTGGTAGTGCCTTACGGGCACCCAGTAGTCATACATCGAGAAAATCAGCGGAATATAAAACAAGACATGAAATAATTGTAAATGATACAGTTTACGAGAAAAGGGTTGCCTTTCGGCATATATCATAAACCAAGGTTTGCGATTACATCCCAGTATACAACATGACTACAAACCTCTGGAATTAAACAACTATGGCGGGACGGGGCCACGCCATACCTGTATACAAAACTATCTACAGGGAGATCATACCCAGTAGAGCCTCGGAGAAGATGGAGCTCGACACCAGCGCAGAGATCCTAAGGATGTGGATCTAGCACACCTTTGCCACTTACTGCGGCATGAGCAGCCCAGAAGGAGTCGATGCAACAAGTACTAAGTATATGAAGCGTAAAGTACTTAAATGAAAACATATCATTTTAAAATCAGTTTTGCAAGTATGTATGAAACAACCGAGGTAACGCGCATAGTGCCACGTCATAAACAAGAGCAACAATAGGTAAGCATGCGGTATTTTCTAGTGTGAATGATCGAGCGGGGCCAATTGCGTAGTATCACCATGCAAGCCTAATCACGGACTCCGTAGTCGCGCATGGGCCACTCATATAGGCGCGTAGGGTATGTAACCCGCGTCGAGGGTAGCTACTCCTCGGCGTAAATCTGGACTGCGTAGTCGCGCATGGCCACATAGACGCGTGAGGTATAACCCGCGTCACTAACACGGAACTCCGTAGCTCGCATAGGTCCCTGGACCAGCGTGAGGTATTCTCGAATCATGGTCCCGGACACTTTGAGTCTACCCGCGTCGGAGGCGACAACCCCGGTAATATGTCAAGAGGTGAGTGATATTATACTAACATAACGACTTATCGTTTAAACAACATAAGCACAACAAGAATACTCTCTTATACAAGCGTTACAAGACACTAACACACGTAGCATCATATCGTGTCTACTTATCAAACCATCTTATTATTCTTTTCACAAATCAATATAAATCTGTTATAAACACATGCAAAGCTGTTTCTTTTATCATGCTTAAGTGGTTATACCTAACTTCCCATAAAGCTAGTATAACTCTTAAAACATTTTAAAAACCAATTTGTTCTCTTACATTTTAAAAATGATTGATATTCTTTTGAAATGCTTTGAGATCCTTATTATTCGGGCTTAAGTCGCAAGACATTGCGTAAGTATTAATCGGGCTTAAGTCAAAAGACATTGTCGTAGTTATTATTCGATTAACACGTATGCGTCTCTTGGTACTACATATATATTTTAAAATATCATGCTTTAGGAAGAATCACATACATTCTCGTGAAAACCACGCCGAGTTGAATATGTGCGAGAGAAATCAACCTATAATAGTCGGAACCGTCATCAGCGTCTAGACTACTGCATGTGATTCTAGCGAGAGGGTTCTATATCCTACGGAAAATTGGGCACACTTCCCTGCGGTGAGCTACTCAAGTCTCTTGTGAAAATAGTCCTATGTAAGTACAATTTGATTATTCTTCTTTTAAACCGCCTACTTGTGATAGCATTTCAATTACGATACGTGATATTCTTACAAGTATTTAATACTTATTCTTATACTACTACTGATGCGTATTCTCTAATTCAAAGAGGTTAGGATTATTTACCTTGGTAAGCCCAATAATATCCTAGATAAAAGTCGCGCTGAGCGAGGTTTAGCTCTGGGTTGTATGCGCTCAGGTAGCTCGAGAAACCTTAGAAGTTCTTATGACCTACTAAGGACTAAGGGATTTGGGCTAGGGTATTTTGGGCATTATAACAATACTAGAGGCAACTTTTCTACCAAGGGAGGGGGTAGATTTCGGCTAGGCTAGGGGGTAGCCTCGGCAAGCTTCTCGAAGGGGAGGTGTTGGGCGAAACAAGCTCAAGGAGGGAGGATTTTCAAGACTTGGAAAGGAATTTGTGGATGAAGAACTCTTCATCTTAAGGGGGTATTTATAGGTCAAGCCATGGCCAACCAAGGTCAAGATGATGCCAAGTGCAAGGCAAGTGTAGGGTGAAGATTTAGGCAAGTGTCCATTCTATCTACTACACGCAAATATCCTACCAACTCCTTGACTTGTGCAAGGCACAAAAAGCGTGCCATCGAGTCGATTCGTCAATGGGCGATTCAAGTCCATCGATTGGAGGGTGACAAGTGTCGTCCTCCGTTGGTCCAAAATGTTTCGTCTCTCGGAAAAATCCATAAAATTAGAAATGGCATAGCGTAATTTTCCTACGGAAGTTGTGGAAGCGTTTAGTCGGAAAGCGATTCTTTTAGCGAGTTGTGCACAATTTTGAACTTGGCTAACTTTAAGGCTAAACTTTAAATGCGTCGCCCTCACGTACATACTCG
The DNA here is from genome assembly GCA_029844215.1 of Przewalskia tangutica. Classification (NCBI taxonomy): domain Eukaryota; kingdom Viridiplantae; phylum Streptophyta; class Magnoliopsida; order Solanales; family Solanaceae; genus Przewalskia; species Przewalskia tangutica. The sequence goes on from JAQGDG010000151.1 coordinate 27,479, forward strand.
GAAATCTGAGGTATAACATTCTCCCTCCTTAGAAACATTCGTCGAATGTTCCTTCCCAAACGATTATCGATAAAGCTTAAGCGGTTTGCAAGTGCACATGTAGCCTGATATAACACTTAACAATTTCACGAAAATTAAACCGGCAAATAGGAAAGTAAGTTACGGAGGTGTGGGGAATAAGTGAGGATACCTCCGCCTCATGTCCTCTTGACTTCCCGCGTCATCTCCTCACTAAGCTCGTTCATGACAAGACTTTGTGGAAGCCACGTCCTTGGTCGCGAGCCTAACGACGATCGACTATCGCTATGGGAATCTCCTCATACGATAACCACTCGGTCACTGGACATCTTGATCGGGTGTACCTAGATGGATCCCGATACATCTCGCCGGCATAGATCGTGAAAAACGGATGCCTTTGCCTCCGGATCGGACGGCGGATCCAACTCGTGAGCAACCTTGCCTGCCTGCGGACAATGCGAAGCGGCCCGATGTACCTTGGTGAGTTTCCCTTCTTCCCGAATCTCATCACACCGCGCCGTGGGTGGCGTTGAGAAAACCCGATCGTCAGCTGCGAACTCCGGATCACGGCGGCGATGATCTGCATCGACCATCGACTCAGTATCGATAGCGCTCTCGGATAAGCCGCCTTATCCACTGCTGCACCAAATCTGGTCTCACTAGCGCACCTCGCCCACGTCGAACCAACCTATGGCGTCTGCACTTCCTCATACAAGGCCTCGTAAGGCGCCATCGAATCTTTGGAGTGGTAGCTATTATTGTATGTGAACTCAACTAGAGGCAAATGATCCTCGGCTACCCACGAAGTCGATAACACGGGCTCGCGACATATCCTCGAGTGCGGATAGTGCGCTCGACTGTCCAGTGCATGCGTGGATGGAATGCGATGCTCGAGCTCACTGCGTCCCTAAACCTCTGCGGAAAGACCTCGAAGTTAGCGTAAGCGGGCTCCTCTGCATGCGATATGATCGAAGTAGGGACTCCATGCGATCGGCGATCTCTCGGATGTAAAGTCGGCATAATCCTCGGTGAAAAAGTCGTCTGACGGGAAGAAAGTGGGCTGATTTAGTCGACTGTCGGCGATAACCCATATAGAATCATGTCTCCTGCGAGTGCGAGGTAATCCTGTGATGAAGTCCATGTTGATTACCTCCACTTCGGTCGGGATCTCTATCGCTGCAACAAACCACCGGGCCTCTGGTGCTCTGCCTTCGCTCTTGACAACATGGGCGGTATGAACTGCAGCGTCCTCTTGAGCCATCCCGCGATACAGATCTAAGGTCGTGGTACATTTTGAGTCGACCACGGATGGATAGAGTAACGTGCGCGTGTGCTTCCCCGAACCTCTGCTGAAGTCTGAAACATCTGGAACACACACGCCCTCGAACCTTAGCACCCCGTCAGTGCTACCTCGAAAGGACCACTCCTGCGAAGAGTTGTATCGCGATAGCGTGTCAAAGCTGGATCCTCGGCTGTTGCCTCTTCACCTCGCCGGCGATGGAAGACTCGGCAACCTCGCGAACTCGAACCCCTTGCTATCGGAATCAATCAAGCGGACACAAGGCTTGCTAAGCGATGCAAATCACGAACCGTATGTCCCTCATCTCTGCACGTCGATAGGCTCCCCGTGACCTACGACTAAGGCATACGCCTGACATTGGCTTTCCCGGGTGAGTGCGGGATATCAACATCGTAATCCTTAAGCAACTCTAACCACCGTCTCTGCCGTAAGTTCGGCTCCTCTGGTGAAGATATCTTGGAGGCTCTTGTGGTGCGTATAAATATCCACGTGAACCCAGTACAAATAGTGCCTCAGGATCTTGGCGTGAATCACGGTGCGACTCCAAATCATGGGTGGGGTAGTTCCTCTCGTGTTTCTTGGTGTCGGGATGCATATGCTATAACCTTGCCATGCTGCGTCAACACACATCCCAACCCGATGCTGGCGCATCTGATACCGCGACATAACCGCGGACCTGCGGAAGAGTAAGAAGCGGGGAGGTCGTCGATCTCTCTTTCAGCTGGAAACCACGCTCACAAGCATCGATCCACGAAACTTGGCGCCATACGAGTCGACCTAGTTAATGGTGCGAGATAAAGCAAACTTCTCCACGAGCCGCGATAATATCTGCGAGGCCCGAAAGCTGCGAACCTCGCCGGAGTAGTAGGTCTAGGCAGTCTGGCTGCCTCGATCTTGGTCGTATCCTTTCGAATGCCATCGGCCCGACAATATGCCCAAGAAAAGCCACGAAGTCAGCAAAACTCACGTTTGGAAAACTTGGCGTCTAATGCTGGTCTGGGAAGCGTCGGCCACGATCGCCGAATGCTCGCGTGCTCGCTCTGGCGAGAATAAACCAAGATATCATCAATGAACACTATCACAAGCGTGTCCAAAAATGGTTTGAACACTCGGTTCATCAAATCCATGAATCTGCGGAGCGTTGGTCGACCAAAGACATGACCACGAACTCATAATGCCGTCTGCAGGGTCGGAATGCGATCCTAGGGACATCCGCCTCTCGACTACTTTGATGATAGCGGCCGTATATCAATCTTGGAGAAACATCTCGCACCACCTGTTGGTCGAACAAATCATCAATCACAGGAAGGGTATACATTCTTAATGGTCACCTTGTTGGTGCATGTAATCAACACACGTGCGGCGTCGTCCTTCTTCTTCGCGAACAATCTGGCGCTCCCGAGGAGAAACACTAGGCTGATGAAGCCGCTTCTCCGGAAAATCCCTAAGGCGATCCTTCAACTCTCTCAACTCGGCGGTGTGCGTTACGTATGGCGGAATGGAAATAGGCGAGTGTGCAGCAATATGTCTATACAAAACTCAATCTCCTCTCGGGAGGATGCGGGAGGTCGTGCGGAAACACGTGCGGGAACTCTCGACCACTGGGCGGCGGAAAATCTGGTGCGGCTTGATATCAAACACGAGCGAGATGGTAGATATACCCGCGCACCGTCTTCCTAGCCTTGAGGTGAAATAAACCTACCACCGGCGTCTGGTGCTCCTCCCACTCCAATGGCTCGCCGAGAGCTGGAACGTACTACTCTCCTCTGCATTCTACATTGGCGTAGCAGAAGCTGCAATCCGTCCCGTGATCACGTCGAAGTCAATCATCTCGACTCTGTCAAGTCGGCTGAGTCGGCGTAAATGGTCACAGGACAAGCTCTATATACGCCGAGCTACCAGATCACCCATTTGGCGTAGCTACCTCGAAAGGTCTATGGACTCGGGCTCTATCCCTATCCTACTAGCAAGGGAGATATATGGGGCGAGTAGAACCGGATCTATCAAAGCATACATATCAAACCCGAAGCGATAAGGTACACGTGGCGACATCGGTGAGGCCTCACGATCTGTCGGTGGACAAAGCATAAATGCGGTTCGAGGACCGCTAGAAGCTGAGACCAGCGCCACGACCTGCGCGACCTGCTGGTCCATGAGTACCTTGCCCTCGGGGCGGTAGTGTCGAGGATGAAGAAGACGTGAAAGAACACATGGTGACCCTACCGCCATCGCCTTGGCCCGGTCGGACGGTTCCTCGCATAGTGACCTGGCGGCCTGGCGAAACAAGCTCGTAGCACCACGACTCCGAAGTGGGATCTGCGCGTCGGCCACCGAGGGGTGGTCCGTCGGCGATACCTCTGCTCTGGGCGTCACGAAGTCTGGGGCCTGAGTGCGCCTCGAATATCTGGTGTGTTGAGGGCGGTGCGGGAGTGCTCACGGTGGTGTGGTCCAAATCTGAAGCTTGAGGCCGCCCACCGCGATAGCCACAAAGACCTGCCGTCTGGTCTTCTTGTGCTGTCAACCCGTCGGTCTCTCGCTCGCCGCATCCAGAGCATGAGCTGCGTGCGGGTAATGTCCATACGGTGAAGAAACACCCGCGTGACTTCGGCCGTATAATCATCTAGCGGTGGCGTGGCGGTGCACCCTATCCTCATATCTGCTACCAATCTTTGGGACATATCGAGCGATGAATCAAACTCGACATTGTACTCCACGGCGGTCGTCCTCTCTGCGCCTCGTGTAAAAATCTATCGGCCGCGCCCTCATAAATCTGTGGAGGCAAGAAGTGAAGTGAGAAAGCCTGCGAGAACTCATCCCAGTAGGCTGGGGCGCGTGCTCTCCCGGGATAACTCCGCGAATCAAACCAATCATTGCGGTATCCGCGCGACCTATGTGAACCAAAGATCACGGACTCGGTCTCGGCGCCGGATCACTCTCAAAATCCTCTGTGGCGGCGGATGAACTCCTGCGATCATCGTCAGCCTCGACACAGTAAAACTACGGCGGGCTCTGACTCGGGAAGTCTCGTAGCCTCGAACTCTGCCTCGGGTGAACCACGATGCTGGAAATTTGGGGCTGAAGCTGCGCATCCGGCTGTCGCCGTATGCGGCCACGATCACGGCGATGGCGGGCCGTCTCTGTAACCCGTCTCATCTGCTCCGGTGTGGGGTGGAGGTGTAAATCTTGTAGTCTCTGTTGGGGTGGCGGCGTCGTAGAACTTCGCCGTCTCTGGTATAGGCGGGCCGAGCCCTCGTGACTCTAGGTGTCCCACTAGCGACTCCTCGTGCCTTGCCTTTACAGGCGGGTTGCCTTATGTGGAGGCATAAGCATTCTGAGAAAAGAATACGTTAGAGGTCAACTTTAACCTGACTCTAAGCACGATCTGAGTGAGAAGAATGAAACCAATCCTAAATATCCTATAGCCTCACGATTATTGGTGTGGTGCGACTGCAGATAATCGAACTACTAGATACGGTTTGTAGACACTTTCAGAGGATTAAGCGCTCGATACCACTTTTGTCACGACCCGTTCGGGGCGTGGTAGTGCCTTACGGGCACCCAGTAGTCATACATCGAGAGAAAATCGTGAAATATAAAACAAGACATGAAATAATTGTAAATGATACGGTTTACGAGAAAAGGGTTGCCTTTCGGCATATATCATAAACCAAGGTTTGCGATTACATCCCAGTATGCAGCATGACTCTGGACCTCTGAATTAAACAACTATGGCGGGACGGGGCCGCCATACCTGGCTATGCAAAACTATCTCTGACGGGAGATCGTACCCAAAAGTAGAGCCTCAGGAGAAGATGGAGCTCACGGCACTAACACGAGATCTGGGATGTGGATCTAGCACTGCTTTGCCACTGCGGCGTGAGCGGCCCCGAAGGAGTCGATGCAACGGTACTAAGTATATGAAGCGTAAAGTACTTAAATGAAAACATATCATTTTAAAATCAGTTTTGCAAGTATGTATGAAACAACCGAGTAATGCGCATAGTGCCACATCATAAACAAGAGCAACGATAGGTAAAGCATAGCGAGTCTTTTCTAGGCTGTGAATGATCGGCGAGGGCCAATTGCGTAGTATCACCATGCAAGCCTAATCACGGACTCCGTAATGCATAGGCCACTCATATAGGCCCGCAGCGTAGGGTATGTAACCGCGTCGAGGTAGCTACTCCTCGGCGTCGTCTGGACTCGTAGTCGCGCATGGCCACATAGACGCGTGAGGTATAACCCGCGTCACTAACACGGAACTCCGTAGCTCGCGTAGGTCCCTGGACCAGCGTAGGTATTCTCGAATCATGGTCCCGGACCGCTGAGTCTACCCGCGTGGAGGCGACAACCCCGGTAATATGTCGAGGTGAGTGATATTATACTAACATAACGACTTATCGTTTAAACAACATAAGCACAACAAGAATACTCTCTTATACAAGCGTTACAAGACCTAACACACGTAGCATCATATCATGTCTACTTATCAAACCATCTTATTATTCTTTTCACAAATCAATATAAATGCATTATAAACACATAGGCAAATTGTTTCTTTTATCATGCTTAAGCGGTTATACCTAACTTCCCGTAAAGTTAGTATAACTCTTAAGCTTCATTTAAAAACCAATTTGTTCTCTTACATTTTAAAAATGATTGATATTCTTTTGAAATGCTTTGGATCCTTATTATTGGGCTTAAGTCGCGAGACATTCTGCGTAAGTATTATTCGGGCTTAAGTCAAAAGACATTGCCGTAGTTATTATTCGATTAACACGTATGCGTCTACCGTACTACATATATATTTTAAAATATCATGCTTTAGGAAGAATCACATACCTTCTCGTGAAAACCACTGCGAGTTGAATATGTGCGAGAGAAATCAACCTATAATAGTCGAACCGTCTATCAGCGTCTGAACTACTGCATGTGATTCTAGCGAGAGGATCTATATCCTACGGAAAATTGGGCAGCACTTTACCGGTGAGCTACTCGAGTCTCTGTGAAAGCAGTCTATGTAAGTACAATTTGATTATTCTTCTTTTAAACCGCCTCTTTGTGATATGATTCAATTCTTTCGTGATATTCTTCTAAGTATTTAATACTTATTCTTATACTACTACGGTATGTATTCTCTAATTCAAAGAGGGTTAGGATTATTTACCTCGGTAAGCCCAATAATATCCTAGATAAAAGTCGCGCTGAGCGAGGTTTAGCTCTGGGTTATGCGCTCAGGTAGCTCGAGAAACCTTAGAAGTTCTTCACAACTTCTACTAAGGACTAAGGGATTTGGGCTAGGGTATTTTGGGCATTATAACAATACTAGAAGGCAACTTTTCTACCAAGGGAGGGGTGGTAGATTTCGGCTAGGCTAGGGGGCGTAGCCTCGGCAAGCTACTCAAAAGGGGTGGGGGAGGTGTTGGATGAAACAAGCTTAAGGGCGAGGGGAGGATATTCAAGACCTGGAAACGAAGTGGTGGATGAAGAACTCTTCATCTTAAGGGGGTATTTATAGGTCAAGCCATGGCCAACCCAGTCGAGATGATGCCAAGTGCAAGGCAAGTGTAGGGTGAAGATTTAGGCAAGTGTCCATTCTATCTACTACACACAAATATCCTGCAACTCCTTGACTTGTGCAAGGCACAAAAAGCGTGCCATCGAGTCGATTCGTCGATGGGCGATTCAAGTCCATCGATTGGAGGGTGACAAGTGTAAGCCTCCCGTTGATCCAAAATGTTTCGTCTCTCGGAAAAATCCGCAAAAATTGAAATGGCATGGCGGAATTTTCCTACGGAGGTGTGGAAGCGTTTAGTCGGAAAGCGATTCTTTTAGCGAGTTGTGCACAATTTTCGAACTTGGCTAACTTTAAGGCTAAACTTTTCGTCGTCGCCTACGCGTACATACTCGGAAATCTGAGGGTATAACAAGTTCTACATACCTGTCGGGTCGAACCACTTGCCAAGTACAAAGTCCGCGTAGTATATCAACTATAATATTCAATCGTCTATTAATGCCTTACTTCAATCGTAGAATATTATAAGTGTAAAGTCTCCATTTTCTACGGAAAATCGGACATCGCCTCCTTTGTTTTTACTCACTTTCCACCTTTTTCAAGTGAAAATACAATAACCAAACAGCCCCGATTGGCTCGCGATTATATAGAAGGTAGTCGATACAAATGACTAACTAAACAGCCCCGATTGGCTCGCGATTATATAGCGTAACATGATATCAATTCGCGTTTGATTATAATAACCATAATCCTTAAATCAATGACATGCGGCGGTTCTAACAACGATTAAATTGTAATTCAACTTAGTCGCGGCTTACATTACATTTCGGATTTCAAGGCTATAATCAATCCATAATCATATAATCCTCGATATAACAACTCCATGCTTGCAACATACAAAGCTAACAACAATATAAATAATCTTGTAATACTTTCAAAGAACAAGATTATACCTCAATGATTCTTAATCGACTCAATCCGAAGTCGCTCCTTAGTAGTTTATAGCCTCTCGAGACACTTCGATCCGCTTATTGAGACCGCCAGAACAACACCGACAATTATTCTTCAAAACTCCAAACAAAACCTAGAAAGACCCTTAGGTTTCGTTTTCGACTAACAGTAAACTACCTTTTCCAAGACTTTTCTATTGAGATGTGTTTACAATACACCTAGAACCTTGGTTTAAAGTGTGGGATCAAATGGACAACAAGCGAAAAATTCTTCCTTCTCCACTTAGGTGAACCGAGACCTCGCTTTAATGAGTTCTTCAATTTTTGTGAAATTTTGCTAAGTGTTAAGTCCTTTGCTACTAGTATAATATATAAAGTGTATTGGATGGTCAAGATATACACAAATGTGAGGCTTGGATGTGGTCTTCCAAAATATCAAGACTTATGACCTTTTGACTTTAGTCAAATTTCTCATGCTACACGTATTGCAAGACTTGTCTTGCAACAAAGATCAATGACCCTCTTGCCCTTGCACATTTCGACCAAGGCATCACATGGGGGTGACGCGTGTCGCCTCCATTCATTCTGATATTACATTTTCAAACAATTCCATAATTTAGATAATTTTTTACAAGTCTCGAATCTTAACATTTGTGAGTTCTTACTTACGTTCTTAGAACATGTATCACGAAATTACGAGGTGTAACATTCTTCCCCCTTAGAAACATTCCCGAATGTTCTTTCGAATCAAACTTAAATAGCGACATAGTTTCCTTTCCTGACCCAGCATACCAAAAGAATTGCTACTCTGGCCACATCTTGTCGGGACCGAACGGGCGTGGTAGTGCCTTACCGGGCACCTGGTGATACAACATCGAGAAAGCGGGAAATAAAACTTAAACATGTAAATAGACATGGATTAAGATGAAAGAAAATAGGCCAACCAAAGCGGTTGCCTTTGTACATATATAAAAACATTTGAGCGATTCTGATCCTTACACCACGCCCTTGTGATTACTCTGGACCTAAGATTTAACAACAACTATGGCCGGGACGGGGCCCGCCATACCACGAATGTACAAGGACCTACGGACTCGGGTAACATACCAAAGATAAGCCTCAGAAGGCGGAGCTTCCCGAGGCTGAAATGAGATCTAAGCGCGAGGATCGGCGGTAGGTGTACTTACACTGCGGCATGAGCGGCCCGAAGGAGAGTCGGTACAACAAGTACCAAGTATGTGAAGCGTAAAAAATCGTAAATGAAATCATAATAGTCTATATAAAGCGGGAGACATGTATGATAACCAAACTACGATTCGCGACATAAGCGATTATGTCAAGTGGGGACTCGCGCCAAAGTCATCCACCGTGCGTGGAACTTCTTACCGCCGGCGATCTAGGTACAAATCATGTGATCGTATAACATGTCTCGGCCCGTCTTATGGACCCGGTATGTAAGCGTGTGGGATACATTCCCGGTTCGTCCCGTGAGCCGGTGTCGAATGAAATACATTCCGGATGAGCCGTAGTGAGTGAAATACATTTCCGGATGAGCCGTGGTCGAGTGAAATACATCCGGATGAGCCGTGATCGAGTGAAATACATTCGGATGAACGGTGGTCGAGTAGAACACGATGCTTGCGCAACAAGACTATCATGCGTAACGTGGTCAAGTTTCGCAACAATAAGCATAGGCGAGTTATACCTGACTCAAGTACTTTCATTTTATGTCAAAGTCGGATTTTAACCTAAAGTACTACGTCGTTAAATTCCTTTTAAAGAGATCCATTCCTTTTATAAAGTCACGATACGTAGTATAAAAATAGAGTGACTTACGTCTTTTAAGTAACCGAAACAACTTCCATACTTTCCTTTTTAAAACGATTAAAGCGATACCATGCATTCTTTTTAGACAAAACACTTCTCTTTTTAAAGTCGGTTACATTAAAACCAATGATAAAAACCCTTTGTTTTCATAAAGTCGTTATAACCAACTTCCCGTAAAATGTTATAACACTCTAAGTTTTAAACCATTTTAAGACAACCTGATGCCTTTCTTTTCCCTAAAGTTCGGGTTGCGTAATTTCAATTACGAAGTCTCTTTTAGAAAAGTTTCATAGTTCAATGTCTTAATCTCTTTTAAAACAATTGAGTAACATATGCCATGGCGGTAGGTTATTCTTGTTCATAATCAATCTTATTAAGCGGCCGTGATCTAGAAAATGTAATATCATTTTGTCTAAATCTTAACACATGCGGATGGAGGTTTCTGGTTTTAATGATACTTCATTTATTCAATACATTTTCCTTTATTATTTGCGGTGGTTTGTCGATACGTTACGATTTTTGAAATCGGTAAAACATTATTCCTTTTAAAAACCACGTGCTCATTACTCATGAATGAGGTCTCGCATTGTTAACAAACCTCATATCAAATCAATTAAGTCAAGTCTCTTATCTTTTTGAATAAGTCTCTTAACTTCTAAAAATCGATAAACCATTCTTTTTATCTCTCTTAAGGCGTTATACCTAACCTCTCATAAAGCTAGTATAACTCATATGTTTTCAAAACCAAGTATTACTCTTCTTTCAAAAGGTTCCTTAATTCTTTTTGAAATACTTTAAGACTCTTTATTATTAGGGCTTAAGTCAAAGACATTCGTAACGCTACGTTCGATTAATACACGTCGTCTACCGTACTATATCTATATTCCTTTTAAAATATTTCAAGGTTCTTATTATTGGGCTTAAGTCAAAAGACATTGCAGTACAACTATATTCGATTAGCACGTACATCTACCATATAATATATACATATTATTGGGCTTAAGTCAAAGACATTGCCACGCGTCGTCTCGTACTATATGTATTCTTTTAAAATACTTCATGCTCAAAGTATAGGAAGAATCACATACCTCGCGGCGATTATCGACTATTAACCAAAGCGCTCCATGGCTATAATGGCTAGCCTTGTCCACCTTCTAAGTAGCACGTACTACTTGCAAAACATTCAACCAATAAAGGTTATCGATCTACTGTATATACGATCCTATGTAAATCTGATTGAACTTCTACTTATATTCTTACGAAGTGATTTGATTCAAGTCTTTTACGTAATATCCTTACATTGCAGTTCGATTCTCTTACATGAATCTTATATTCATTACTATACTACTACAGTATGTAATTTCCAATTACACTAGAAGGGCGATAGTATTTACCTCGATGAGCCCATAAATTATCCAGAGTTTAAAGTCGCTCACGAGCAGCGCTAAGCTCTACTCAGAGTGCTCGATCAGATCCAAACAACCGCTTGGAGTTCTAACCAACTTCTACTTAAATACTTCAACTATCGATGAAGATTTTCCTTAGGGTTTCGTTTAGTGGCTAAAGAAAGTATAGTAGTATTTTCTAGGCTTTGTATAAGTGTAACCTTGGGAATACTACAAGGTATTTGGGCCAAGGTATTTGGGCATTATAACAATACTTGGAGAGTATTTCTATACCACTGAGGGGGTATTTATCACGAGACAACTAGGCTAGGGGTACCCACGGCTGAGGAGCACCTGAGGGGAGGGGAGGCCTCGGCGAGGAGCTTCGCTCGAGGGGGCTTTGGGCGAACTTAACTACAAAGGGAAGGGATTTCAAGACTTGGAAAATGATTTTTGGATGAAGAAGTTCATCACTTAGAGGTATTTATAGGTCAAGCAAAGGCCAACCAATGGCGAAGATCAAGCCAAGTGTTAGGCAAGTGTAGGGCTAGGATCAAGCCATGTGCACCTTATCCATCTACCACGCGACTTGCACAAAATATCTACTAACCATGCCACCTATTTTCGTCCAAACCGCCCACAAGTCCTTCCAATGTGAGGTGACACATGTCACCCTCCGTTGTCCAAAATGTTTCATCTCTCGGAAAAATCCATAAAATTATAAATGACATAGCGAATTTTCCGCCATGAAAGTTAGTAAAGCGTTTCGTCGAAAAACGATTCTTTTTGGCACTTGTGCCCAAATTTCGAAACTAGCCAACTTTAAGGCTCAAATTTTTATACGTACGCCCTCACGTACATACTCTGGAATTACGGGGTATAACATTCTCCCCTCCTTAGAAACATTCGTCCCGAATGTTCCTTCTGAGCGGATAACGATGAAGATCTTCTAACAAGTTGCAGCGCCACGCGCGGCCACGAAATAACACGTTCTCTTCCTTCCTTACTCGTTGTGCCGCTTCTTGAACACTTGAACTCTTCTAGTATCGTACCACCGCTTGATCAGCGCTTGTTTCCAGCCCTTGGTCACTACCTCGAACTTGGTCATCTTACTAACCTCGATTTCTTAGGGCCATTCTCGGCCTTCACGATCACTTACGGTCGAACATATCCACGAACTCATGCGAAGGTCATCTAAACTTGGGCCTAACACCCTCGTGACCTACCACTGGCGGGACCACGCTGACCCGACCTCGAAGCAGGCGCGGGTTGGCCTCGGCATGGCTGACGACCCGACAACGCGTCACGCTCTTGTTCCCGATCGGAACAATCTTACCTCTGGTCATGAAAGCTACCACTTCCATTTCACACTACCGGGGACTTATCACACAATACACCACGTATACCTATCGTTACGACAAGATCACTCATGAAACTTGTACTCGAGGCGGCGCATCTAAGGTCTCAGCGTAGTATTCTAAGGTTAAATCATTTTCTCACCCGGGATTACCCTTTTACACTAACGGGTTTCTAAATCACATTTTAGCACAAAGCTATCCGACATAACACTAAACACATCATCAATACATACAAGTCTCTAGAGGTTAAGGATATACACGAACCTACGCTCGGCTCTAATCATAGGCACGCCTGCGGTAATGTAGAAAGCGATGAACACTTGCGATCCGGTGAGGCTGCGAAGCTGCGGTACCTCTCTATAAGCCTGATCTCTCGTCACATGGCCACGGCGACGCGGTGAAACAAGCCGGTAAAAAGCGACATTCCCGGGATGATGTTTGCCACATCGTCTGGCTGAGGGGCGTGAATCCTGGCGGCTGCACTCGCGTATACTGTGAACGAAGCCACGGAGCTCGACCGGCTCGAATACCCGAGCGTCTGAAGGCGCGGAGGACCACTGCTGTCTTGGCGGAGGTACATAACTAACCTTCTTTGGCGGTCGCCTCGAAAGTTACCAAAGGACCTGTTGTCACGGCCTGCTATCTTTGATCTCGGTCGTTTAAATGCGACCTCTCGTGCCTCGCGTCTTAGTGCGTGAGCTTGCGTGCGGGCAATGTCGTACGGTGAAGAACTACCCGTACAAGCCTCTGCCAAGTAATCATCTAGCCGGTGGCGTGGCGGTGTACTCATCCTCCATATCGGCTACTCGGCGAGGACATCTGAGCTAACGAGTCGAACTCACATTGTACTCTCTAATCGCCCGTCACCGCCTTAATGTCAAAAATCGCCGGCCCGAGCCCTCACCATCTGTGGAGGCAAAGTGTGCAAGAAATGCCTTTGAGAACTCGTCCCGTATAGGCGGAAGTGCATTCTCTCCCGGGACAGCTCGCGCGAATCAAACCGATCGTGCGGTATCCGCGCGGCCGATGCGAACCTAGGACCAGCGACTCGGTGTCCGTGCCTTGATCACTCTCATGACCAGTATGGCGGCGGATGAAATCCTGCGGATCATCCTCGAGCCTCGACCCGTAAAACTCTGGCGGGTTACACCTCGAGAAAATCGTAGTCTCAAATGCGCTCGGGGTGAACTCACGGGTGCTCTTGGGGCCAGGCTGCTGCGTCGGCCTATCCTCATATCGGCCACGACCACGGCGATGGCGGGCCATCTCCTTGTACCCCGTCTCATCTGCTCCGGTGTGGGTGGAGGCTCAGTCTTGTAGTCTCGGCGACCACTTCTGCGGCTCTAAACTCTCTTTGGTCTTTGGCGGCGTCGCGAAACTCCGTCGGGCTTCATGTCTCAGTCTTGGCCAGGGCTGCGCCTCGTGCTCCTCTGTATCTCACTAACGACTCCCTCATTGCCTTGCCCGTACGGGCACAGGTTGCCTGCTGCGGAGGCATAAGCGGTAAAGGAAAGGAATCGTCGGAGGGTCGACTTATCCTGCGACTCTAAGGTGCGATCTCGAGAATGAGAAGAATGGAAACCAATCCTAAATGTCCTATAGCCTCACGATTATAGATGTGGTGCACAACACAGATAATCAAGACTCTACTAGACGCGGTCTGTAGACACTTTCAGAGGACTAAGCGCTCGATACCACTTTGTCGGGACCGAACCGGGCGTGGTGATGCCTTACCGGGCACCTGGTGATCTGACGTTAGAAAACCAGCGGAAATAAAACTTAAACATGTAAATAGACATGGATTAAGATGAAAGAAAATAGGCCAACCAAAGCGGTTGCCTTTCAACATACATATATAAAAACATTTGAGCGATTTACAATCCTTACAACCACCACTTGGCGATTACTGGACCTCAAGATTTATCTGACAACTATGGCGGGACGAGGACGCCATACCACAGATGTACAAGGACCTCTGGACTCGGGGTAACATACCAAAGATAAGCCTCAGAAGGCGGAGCTTCCCAGGCGCTGAAATGAGATCCTAGCGCGGGGATCGGCGGTAGGTGTGCTTCTACTGCGGCATGAGCGCGACCCGAGGAAGTCGATCTGACAAGTATGTCACGCCCGACTTTTCCTAAGTCTTTACTTAGGCGTGATGGCACAGACAATTATTTTCTACCGGGAGCACCGTTTAATTCTCTTTATTTAGAAATTTAAACTTATATTCAAATCACGGGCTATTAATAAAAATAACAATAAAGAAATTTGTTCATGACTTTATTGAAAATATACTTGAGCCCGTGCTCGTGTAAACATTGTTTCTACATGAGCGTCTTGACAAATATAATTCTAAGTTGGAAGAGAGATCATTCCCACGGGCATATCGAGACATTGGGCGACATTACGAACGGCGAGTACAAGCGAAACAATGGACTTGGTATGACAAGAGGCTGCGGGACGATCGCTAGCCTTGGCGTGGAGCCTTTCCTCTATCACCGCTTTCTGAAACATGTTAAATAAAGAGTCGACCTACCGTACGAGGTGGTGAGAATACCACTGCAATTCAAAGTAACACCACAATATTTCAAGTGCAATCACATTATAACGTAATAGGCATATTGCAAAAACATATCGAGTTACAACATTTTTAAATATCAACAACTCATATAGGAAATTCTCGGTTTAACTAACACTTCATTTTATCTGCGTATTATACGTTAAGACATTCCCTTGCATTTCCACATGTTTATTACATTTATATATTTGTGACAGCGTATTCACTTTTCATATTTATATATAGGTGAACATGTATTCATCTTTCATTTTTTTTTTGTTGCGGCGTGCAACGATCCATTATGTTTTACGTATTTGTGAGCGTGTATTCACTTTACGTTTTGTTGCGGCGTGCAACCCGATCCATTATATTTATGTATTTGTGAGCGTATTCACTTTACGTTTTGTTGCGGCGTGCAACCCGTTCCATTATGTTTACGTATTTGTGACGTATTCACTTTACGTTTTGTTGCGGCGTGCGGCCGATCCGTTATATTTACGTATTTGTGAACATATATTCACTTTACGTTTTGTTGCGGCGTGCAACCCGATCCATTATGTTTCGTATTTGTGAGCAGCGTATTCACTTTACGTTTTGTTGCGGCGTGCAAGCGATCCATTATATATTTATATATTTATGTGAACACGTATTCACTTTTCATATTTTTGAAGATCGAATAAATACTATTATCTTTTCTAACATTACATCATTCATACTTGTAACGATTATAACTTTTAACCATAACTCCAACTAAGGTGTTTCTCAGCGGAAACTAAGGTAAGGCGAGGATCTTTCACTGTACCAAATTTCATTTAAAACTACTTTGGGTAACTAACACAAATTTATCCTCAAAACAGCCACATGAAATTTGTTTGGCAGAATTTTTATTAAACAACACCCAATCTTATAATAGTCATAACTCTAATCGTAAACCCGTTCAATCCCCATAAATTCTCAAAAGCAGCGAGAACAGAGAGTTACACGTCTCCATGTGAACCATTCTTTCATATTCTGTACCATTTGGTACAGTTTTACACTTTATTCGCTGCCCTTCCTGGATATCGATAGATCCGAGGTAGAAACTTTAAACAACGATAACTCTCAATACGTAAGTCGGATAGACCCCCGTAAGGTCTCAAAATGTCCACAACAAAGAGATCTAGAACTTTTATTTAGAAACAATTTTCATATTCCCCACAGATTAGTACAGTTTTACGTTTCAACGTCCTGCCCTTCTGGATTCCGACGAATCCGAGGCAGAAACTTCAAACTACAATAACTCTCAACTCGTAATTCCGTTTTAATAAATCTTTATATATATCTGTCCGTAACAGAGATATTTACAACCATGTAAATTTTCATATAATTCTAATAAGTAAAACTCAATAAAAACAGTCCGTAATTATGCCTTTCCGAATTTCGACCAAATCTAAGGCAGTAACTTTGAACTATGATAACTTTCAAACCGTATGTCCATTTTACCTCATTTTTGGTTCTCTATGATCATATTAGAGAGGTGTACAATTCTTCGAATTTCATCAAATTCTAACAATTATAACTCAGTGAGAACAGTTCGTAAAGTTCATGACGCAACTAGTTGTCTAAACAATCAAAAGTTCAATATTTCTTTTCAACACTCAATTCTTATTCTAACATGTATTGAACTAAAAATAAAGGATATTACCAAGAATTTCTGAGTGAGAAAACTCACCTTGTAAGTGTGAAAATTATTGTTGTGTGGTTGCTAAAATTATCCTTACTCTTTAGTACTTTGCTCCTTGTTCTTCTTGCCCTCTTGGTATTTTTTTCCTCTTCTTTTCACTTGTTTTTTTCTGATTTTCTAACCTTTATGTTATGTACTTTGTTTGTGTGTAAATACAATGTATAAATGGAGAGTTTTCTATAACCTATGGAAGGTGAAAAACCAAAAGATTGAAGGGGAAATGAAAAGGGGGGAGGGAAGAAGCAAGACATACGTGCGTGATCTTTGCACTTCTTTCTTTTTTTTTTTTTTTCTTTTTCTTTTGTTTTTCTTTTGTTTTCTTATTTTCATTTCATCTATCTATTTATACAACTTTAACACTAACTCTATCCCATGCAATTTATTCTTTGTTTTCTTATATATTTTTTTATTAATTGACCACAACTATATATTATTAATTTTTTTTTTTTAGGATTTCACATTCTCTCCTCCTTAAGCAACATTAGTCCTCGAATGTGAATAAAATAATAACATAATCACATAGACACAATAATGTTTATTGTTATTGTAACACTAATTTGGGGCTTCATTCTCCCTTCCTTAAGAAGCATTAGTCCTCGAATGAGAATAAGGTTGTAACACGTGCGTATAGACACATGAATGACACACGTATGAAGTATTATATAGCGCATTTTTTTATTACCTTAGTCAAATAGGAATGAATATTTGACTTTCATGCCTCTTAAGCTTCCCGGTGGCTTCCTGCGTGGAGTGATTCTTCCACAGGACTTTCACGGAAGCAATATCTTTATTTCTAAGGCGTTGGACCTTTCTATCAAGTATTTCTAAGAGCCTCTTCATATTGAAGCTATTTATTAAGAACTATCTCTGGGAAGGATGGCGTGACTTGGATCGTGCAAGTATTTTAGTAACATTGACACATGAAACAGGATGCAGCTTCCGGCTCTTGTGAAAGTGCTAATTCATAAGCCACATTCCCAGCTCTTATGAGATCTCATATGACCGATAAACCTTGGGCTCAATTTCCCTTTCTTACCAAAGCGCATCACTCCGCCATTGGGGACACTTTTAAAAATACTTTCTCCCCTCTTGGAATTCAAGATCTCTTTTAGATGATCCGCATAGGACTTATAGCGACTATGATTTGTTTTGATCAGCTCGAATCATCTGTACCTTATCGTTTGTTTCTTGAATGACTTGAGTCCGAGCAGTTGCGTCTACTTGCCTCGAACCATCAGTGGAGACCTACATTTTCGTCCGTATAATGCTTCAAGCGGGGCCATTTGTATGCTAGAGTGAAAACTATTGTTGTGGCGAACTCAATTATACATAGATGGTCGAACGAACTACGAAAATCTAACACCTGAGATCATGACATGTCCTCGAGTGTTTGGATTGTTAGCTCGGCTTGCCCATGTGTTTGCGGGTGGAAAGCGTGCTTAACATAACTTTTGTCGAGACCTGTGGAAACTTTGCCAAAAGTGTGAGGTGAAGCTGGAACCCTATCTGGAATAATTTGTAAGGAATCCGTGTAACGCACAATTTCCTTCAAATAAATCTGTGTGTCTTGTGGTGCGCGTCGTAGTCTTGGCCAGTAGAAATGGGTTGACTTTGTAAGTCGATCAAAAATCACCAAATAGAATCATACCGCTTCTCGAGTTTTGGTGGGCCGGTTACAAAATCCATATGAATCGCCTCCCATTTCCACATGGGGACCGATGTCTGAAGTAATCCGCGGGTTTTGATGTTCGACTTTCACTGCGACATATAAGACACCTCGACAAACTCCAGCGTCTTCATCCGTCCACGATGGTAATTTGCCTTGAGGTCACGATACATTTTGTTGACCACGGATGAATGGAATATCTTATGTTGTGACCCTCGTCTAAGATCTTCCTCCTTAGATCCTTTACCTTAGGAACACATAACCTACCCTTATCAGAAGGATTCAGTCATTATCTCCCATATGTAAGCGTGAAGGTTTTCCTGTTGGATCTCTCGAAATCCAACAAACTCTGTATCCTCAATGACTTTCTTTTATTTACGAAGCTAAAATGATGCGAGGTATCATGTACCACCACCCTACCTTCACGATCTCGGTTAAGCTAACCGAGGTTTCCCGATCTTTGTACCTCCCGAACAATACCCTCTTTTGTATTGCCAAATGGGCGAAGCTGCCCGTTGATCTCTCTTGAGTCGTCGGCCACCACGTTAGCTTTCGGGATGGTAAAGAATACTAAGGTCATAATCCTTAAGCAACTCTAACCATCTTCTTTGTGGAATTCAAATCATACTGCGTGGTTATGTCTTGAAAACTCTTATGATCTGTAAATATATCCACATGCGCACCATACAAATAATGTCTCCGTATTCGTAAGGCAAACACCACATGACTAATTCCAAGTCATGAGTTGGGTAATTCTTCTCATGTATCTTCAATTGTCTAGATCATCTGTGATAACCTTTCCAAAGCTGCATCAAGACACATCCTAACCCAACTCTGAGGCATCGCATGATAGGCGTGAACCCTTTTTGTCCGATGGTAAGGTTAGGGTAGTGCGATGATCAACAATTCCTTTAATTTCTGAAAACTTGCCTCACATGCTTCTGACCACTGGTACTTAATCGCTTTTTGAGTCAACCGGGTCAAAGGAGCATCAAGACTAGAAAAACCTTTTACGAATCTTCTATAATACTCAGCCAAACCCAAGAAACTTCTAACCTCTGTTGGGTGGTCGGTTTGGCGATTCTTTCTTCTATCTTACGGGGTCTACCATAATTCCATCCCTTGACCTGACATGGCCCAAAAAGGCTACCTTTTCCAACCAAAATTCACACTTTGAAAATTTAGCATATAGTTTCTCCTGTTTCAAGACTTGAAGCACTACACTCAGATGCTCTTCAACACTCTTACTGTAAATTAGGATATCATCTATGAACACGATCACGAATAAATCTAGAAATGGTTTGAAGAATCTGTTCATTAAATTCATAAAAATTCTTTGAGGCATTGGTTATCTGAAAGACATGACCGAGAACTCATAATGGCCATATCGAGTCTAAAGGATGTTTTTGATATATCATTCGGTTATTTTCATCGATGATATCTCGAGCGAAGATCAATCTTGGAAAAATAATTGGCTCTCGAAGTTGGTCGAAAAGATCATCGATTCTTGGTAATGGATATCGATTCTTGATCGTGACCTTATTGAGTTGTCGATAATCGATGCACGTTCGGAGCGATCCGTCTTTTCTTCACAAAAGAAGCTAGTGCGCCGGGAAACACTAGGCCTTATAAAACCTTTATCCAGAAGATCCTTCAATTGTTCTTTTAACTCTCTCAATTTAGTGGGCCGTTCGATATGGAAGAATAGAAATAGGTCTTGTACCCAAAATTAACTCTATAGCGAACTCCACTTCTCTGTCGGAGGAAGGCACAGGAGATCTTGGGAAAAAAACCTTGAAATTTTTCAAACAATAGGGACATCATGCATTGGGACTCTTTTGGGTATCTACTATATTAGCCGGATATCGTGCTCCACTTTATGACTCCTTAATAACTTTTGAGACCTAAGGTAGGAAATAAGGCGCGTGAGGATATTCTTCGCATCATGGGTAGCAAATCCACGGAACAGGTGGTATAACGTCTTGGGGGTTTTTCCCTCATTTATACTCTTACCACAGGCGGTGGTATGGCGTCTTGGGGCTTTCCTCGTTCATACTCTTACCTGGAGAAGGTGGTATGGCGTCTTGGGGCTTTCCCTCATTCATACTCTTACCACGGAGAAGGTGGTATAACGTCTTGGGGCTTGCAGTCATTTATCTCTTACCCTAGAGAAGGTGGTATAACGTCTTGGGGGTTTACCCCTCATTTATACTCTTACCCTGTAGAAGGTGGTATAACGTCTTGGGGGTTTACCCCTCATTTATACTCTTACCCTGGAGAAGGTGGTATAACGTCTTGGGGTTTACCCTCGTTTATACTCTTACTAGCTCAATGGCTATCTACATAACATAAGTAAGTCGAAATCCCTAACTTCTTATTGACATTATTAATATATCCTCTCATTTTAGTTCACTTAAGGCACTAACATGTCTTAATAAAAGAATCAGGAAATTTAATCTCAAGTACTACATCTTCTACTCTTTTAAAACGAATGACTCTTTTTTTTTATATAAAACTTCCAAGATACTAATAACCATAGCATCAAGTCACTTGTCCTTACTTATCTTACTTAAAGTAAATCTCTTCTTTTAACTTTCCATAAAGCGAATATAACCAACTTCCCATAAAGTCGTTATATTAATCTTATACCTTAGTCGATTACATTTTCCTATTTCGAGGACTTAAACTTTTAAAACAAAACAAGTATCATATACTCAAAACACTTGAGTCCCTTAACTTTGAAAACTTAAGATATCCTTAATAGTTTTAAAAAAGTGGGTTAACCTCTAACTTCCCAACTTGGCCATTCTTAAATAAGTAAAGGATATCAAAGTATTGTCGTCTACCGTACTATATAAGTACAACTATTCATGCTCGAGAGATAGGAAAGTTCCACGTACCTTTATTGATCTTCTAAATGATAAGTGGAACTCTCTGCGGATGGAGTTGACTATTTTCTATAGTATGACTCAATCGGATAGTTGAAAAGGTCGAAGTCACATAAATGCCTCTTTCGTGAATACTCAATTTTTGATTTGGCAAAACCTTCTACCCTCGTTGTCATGTTGGCGATCGAAGGTGCGTCGATCATAGGCTAATGTCACTACCTTCTCTACCAAGTTCGGGTTTAAACCCTCGCAAATCTTTTGACCTTCTCCCTTTCGTAGGAATAATATGCGCGTTGTATGATGAAGATCACATGAATTAGGTATTATATTCTTTCACATTGCGGTCTTCTTGTTTCAATTGTTCAAACTCACGCTGGCGCGTCTTTTGGTGTTAGGCATGTACTTTTTAATGAATCGACTCTGAACTCCCCCGCGTCATCGGTGGTGACATCGAGGAGCGATTTTCCTAAAATTTCTCCACCACACCCATGTATAGTCCACTAACGATGCGATTACCAAATTGGCGTCATGCGTCTCCACCCGTCCTCGTGTAAGCGATGGTTTTCTACCTCGTCGAGAAATACTATTGGGTTAGACTTGTAGTCCTTCCTGTATAGATATGTTCCTTCTTCTAACAAAATTTGCCCATAGTCTATCTGGTACCTCTCCCCACCGGTCGGTGGTGCGATCACATCTGGTTATTTTATCGTTGTACACTCCCTTCCACAATCCTTTGAAGGAGGTAGTACGAGAACCAAGTCTTTGAAAAGACTCGAGATAGGCACGAGAAGAGTATGAAAGAAGTGAAACTTTAGGATGTTATTCCGTTTACTTATTACTAAGGTGGCGCGCACCGTCGCAATAAGTAACCGTTCAAACATGACTCGAAGAAACTTCCTAGAATCTCTAACCTGGTTTAGCTTTGATACCAACTTGTCACGCCTCGACTTTTCCTAAGTCTTTACTTAGGGCGTGATGGCACCTGGACAATTATTTTCTACCAGGAGCACCATTTAATTCTCTTTATTTAGAAATTTAAACTTATATTCAAATCGGGCTATTAATAAAAATAACAATAAAGAAATTTGTTCATGACTTTATTGAAAATATAACGCGAGCCCATGCTCGTGCAAACGTGTTTCTACATAGGCGTCTTGACAAATATTATTCTAAGTTGGAAGAGAGATCATTCCCACGGGCATATCCGAGACATTGGGCGACATTACGAACTGGCAGTACCAAGCCGAAACAATGGACTTGGTATGACAAGAGGCTGCGGGACGATCGCTAGCCTTGGCGTGGAGCCTTTCTCTATCACCACTTTCTGAAACATGTTAAATAAAAAGTCACCCTACCGTAAATTTGGTGAGAACTACCTGCAATTCAAAGTAATACCACAATATTCCAAGTGCAATCACATTATAACGTAATAAGCATATTGCAAAAACATATCGAGTTACAACATTTTTAAATATGCAACAACTCATCATAGAAATTCTCGGTTTAACTAACACTTCATTTTATCTCGTATTATAAGTTAAGACATTCCCTTGCATTTCCACATGTTTATTACATTTATATATTTGTGAGCAGCGTATTCACTTTTCATATTTATATATAGGTGAACATGTATTCATCTTTCATTTTTTTTTTGTTGTTGCGTGCAAAACGATCCATTATGTTTACGTATTTTTGAAAGTCTATTCACTTTACGTTTTTTTTCGGCGTTCAAACCGATCCAATATATTTATGTTTTTGTGAACGCGTATTCACTTTACGTTTTGTTGCGGCGTGCATCCCGTTCCATTATGTTTACGTATTTGTGAACGCGTA
Organism: Przewalskia tangutica; assembly: GCA_029844215.1. NCBI lineage: Eukaryota > Viridiplantae > Streptophyta > Magnoliopsida > Solanales > Solanaceae > Przewalskia > Przewalskia tangutica. The sequence goes on from JAQGDG010000151.1 coordinate 50,499, forward strand.
TTCACTTTACGTTTTGTTGCGGCGTACAACCCGATCCATTATATTTACGTATTTGTGAACATATATTCACTTTACGTTTTGTTGCGGCGTGCAACCGATCCATTATGTTTACGTATTTGTGAGCAGCGTATTCACTTTACGTTTTGTTGCGGCGTGCAACCCGATCCATTATATATTTATATATTTATGTGAACACGTATTCACTTTTCATATTTTTGAAGATCAAATAAATACTATTCTCTTTTCTAACATTACATCATTCATACTTGTAATGATTATAACTTTTAACCATAACTCCAACTAAAGTGTTTCTCAGCGGAAACTAAGGTAAGGCAGGATCTTTCACTGTACCAAATTTCATTTAAAACTACTTTGGGTAACTAACACAAATTTATCCTCAAAACAGCCACATGAAATTTGTTTCGGCAGAATTTTTATTAAACAGCACCCAATCTTATAATAGTCATAACTCCTAATCTGTAAACCCGTTCAATCCCCATAAATTCTCAAAACGACGAGAACAGAGAGCTACACGTCTCCATGTGAACCATTCTTTCATATTCTGTACCATTTGGTACAGTTTTACACTTTTATTCGCTGCCCTTCCTGGATATCGATAGATCCGAGGTAGAAACTTTAAACAGCGATAACTCTCAATACGTAAGTCGGATAGACCCCCGTAAGGTCTCAAAATGTCCAAAACAAAGAGATCTAGAACTTTTATTTAGAAACAATTTTCATATTCCCCACAGATTAGTACAGTTTTACGTTTCAACGTCCTGCCTTTCTGGATTCCGACGAATCCGAGGCAGAAACTTCAAACTACAATAACTCTCAACTCGTAAGTCCGTTTTAATAAATCTTTATATATATCTGTCCGTAACAGAGATATTTACAACCATGTAAATTTTCATATAATTCTAATAATTAAAACTCAATAAAAACAGTCCGTAATTATGCCTTTCCGAATTTCGACCAAATCTAAGGCAGGAACTTTGAACTATGATAACTTTCAAACCGTATGTCCATTTTACCTCATTTTTGGTTCTATATGATCATATTAGAGAGGTGTACAATTCTTACGAATGTCATCAAATTCTAACAATTATAACTCAGTGAGCACAGTTCGTAAGTTCATGGCGCAACTAGTTGTCTAAACAATCAAAAGTTCAATATTTCTTTTCAACACTCAATTCTTATTCTAACATGTATTGAACTAAAAATAAAGGATATTACCAAGAATTTCTGAGTGAGAAAACTCACCTTGTAAGTGTGAAGATTATTGTTGTGTGGTTGCTAAAATTATCCTTACTCTTTAGTACTTTGCTCCTTGTTCTTCTTGCCCTCTTGGTATTTTTTTCCTCTTCTTTTCACTTGTTTTTTTCTGATTTTCTAACCTTTATGTTATGTACTTTGTTTGTGTGTAAATACAATGTATAAATGGAGAGTTTTCTATAACCTATGGAAGGTGAAAAACCAAAAGATTGAAGGGGAAATGAAAAGGGGGGAGGGAAGAAGCAAAGACATACGTGCATGATGCTGCACTTCTTTCTTTTCTTTTTTTTTCTTTTTCTTTTGTTTTTCTTTTGTTTTCTTATTTTCATTTCATCTATCTATTTATCCAACTTTAACACTAACTCTATCCCATGCAATTTATTCTTTGTTTTCTTATATATTTTTTTATTAACTTGACCACAACTATATATTATTAATTTTTATTTTTTTCCGGATTTCACAAAGTACCAAGTATGTGAAGCAGTAAAAAATCTTGTAAATGAAATCATAATAGTCTATATAAAGCGAGAGACATGTATGATAGCAAACTACGATTCACAACATAAAGCGGTTATGTCAAGTCGGGGACTCACGCCTCAAAGTCATCCGCCGTGCGTGGAACTTCTTATCACTGGCGATCTAGGTAAAAACCATGTTATATGTATATCATGTCTCGGCCCGTCTTATGGACCCGGTATGAAAGCGTGTGGGATACATTCGGTTCATCCCATGAACCGTAGTCGAGTGAAATACATTCCGGATGAACGGTAGTCAGTGAAATACATTCGGATGAGCCGTAGTCGAGTGAAATACATTCCGCGGATGAGCCGTAGTCGAGTGAAATACATTCGGATGAACGGTGGTCGAGTAGAACACGATACTTGCACAACAAGACTATCACACGTAACATGGTCAAGTTTCACAACAATAAGCATAGGCGAGTTATACCTGACTCGAGGTACTTTCATTTTATGTCAAAGTCCGGATTTTAACCTAAAGTACTCGTGCGTTAAATTCCTTTTAAAGAGATCCATTCCTTTTATAAAGTCACCCGATGCAGTAGTATAAAAATAGAGTGACTTACATCTTTTAAGTAACCCAAAACAACTTCCATACTTTCCTTTTTAAAACCAATTAAGGCAATACCATGCCTTTTTTAGACAAAACACTTCTCTTTTTAAAGTCCGGTTACCACATTAAAACCAATGATAAAAACCCTTTGTTTTCATAAAGTCGTTATAACCAACTTCCCATAAAGCTGTTATAACACTCTAAGTTTTAAACCATTTTAAGACAACACAATGCCTTTCTTTTCCCTAAAGTTCCAGTTTGCCTAATTTCAATTACATAAGTCTCTTTTTAGAAAAGTTTCATAGTTGATGTCTTAATCTTTTTAAAACAATTGAGTAACATATGTCATAAGTAGTAGGTTATTCTTGTTCATAATCAATCTTATTAAGCGACCATGATCTAGAAAATGTAATATCATTTTGTCTCATCTTAGCTTATGCGGATGGAGGTTTCTCTTGGTTTAATGATACTTCATTTATTCAATACATTTTCCTTTATTAACGCTGCAGTGGTTTGTCGATACACATTCTGATGTTCGAAATCAGTAAAACATTATTCCTTTTAAAAACCACGTGCTCATTACTCACGAATGAGGTCTCACATTGTTAACAAACTTCATATCAAATCAATTAAGTCAAGTCTCTTATCTTTTGAATAAGTCTCTTAACTTCTAAAAATCAAGAAACCATTCTTTTTATCTCTCTTAAGGCGTTATACCTAACCTCTCATAAAGCTAGTATAACTCATATGTTTTCAAAACCAAGTATTACTCTTCTTTCAAAAAGGTTCCTTAATTCTTTTTGAAATACTTTAAGACTCTTTATTATTGGGCTTAAGTCAAAGACATTGCCGTAACGCTACATTCGATTAATACACGACGTCGTCTGGTACTATATCTATATTCCTTTTAAAATATTTCAAGGTTCTTATTATTGAGCTTAAGTCAAAAGACATTTGCCGTACAACTATATTCGATTAGCACCGTACATCTACCATATAATATATACATATTATTCGGGCTTAAGTCAAAAGACATTTCCACACGTCGTCTAAAGTACTATATGTATTCTTTTAAAATACTTCATGCTCAAGAGTATAGGAAGAATCACATACCGCGACGATTATCGACTATTAGCAAAAGCGCTCCACGGCTATAACCCGGCTAGCCTTGTCACCTTCTAAGTAGCACATGCTACTTGCAAAACATTCAACCAATAAAGGTTATCGATCTCTGTATATACGAGTCTATGTAAATGCAGTTGAACCACTTATATTTTAGTGATTTGATTCAAGTCTTTTATGTAATATCCTTCTATTACAGTTCAATTCTCTTCTATGAATCTTATATTCATTACTATACTACTACGTATGTAATTTCCAATTACACTAGAAGAATGATAGTATTTACCTCGATGAGCCCATAAATTATCAGAGTTTAAAGTCGCTCACGAGCAGCGCTAAGCTCTACTCAGAGTGCTCCAATCCGCTCCAAACAACCCTTAGGAGTTCTAACCAACTTCTACTTAAATACTTCAACTATCAATGAAGATTTTCCTTAGGGTTTCGTTTGGTGGCTAAAGAAAGTATAGTAGTATTTTACGGGCTTTGTATAAGTGTAACCTTGGGAATAATACAAGGTATTTGGGCGAGTATTTGGGCATTATAACAATACTTGAGAGTATTTCTATACCACAAAAGGGGTATTTATACGAGACAACTAGGCTAGGGGTACCCACGGCTAGAGCACTACAAAGGGGAGGGAGGCCTCGGCCAGAGCTTCGCTCGAGGGGCTTTGGGCGAACTTAACTACAAAGGGAAGGGATTTCAAGACTTGGAAAATGATTTTGGATGAAGAAGTTCATCATAGAGGGTATTTATAGGTCAAGCAAAGGCCAACCAATGGCCAAGATCAAGCCAAGTGTTAGGCAAGTGTAGGGCTAGGATCAAGCCATGTGCACCTTATCCATCTACCACACAACTTGCACAAAATATCCTACCTAACCATGCCACCTATTTTCGTCCAAACCGCCCACAAGTCCTTCCAATGTGAGGTGACACATGTCACCTCCGTTGATCCAAAATGTTCGTCTCTCGGAAAAATCCATAAAATTATAAATGACATAGCCAGAATTTTCCCTTCGCAAGTTTAGTAAAACGTTTCGTCGAAAAACGATTCTTTTTGGCACTTGTGCCCAAATTTCGAAACTAGCCAACTTTAAGGCTCAAATTTTTATACGTACGCCCTCACGTACATACTCTGGAATTACGGGGTATAACAATACTAGCATTTAGGCAAAAGAGATACTTCAATTAAAACTTGACAAGTAAGGGAAGATGAATTACCTGAAGGTATAGGAAATAAGTGAGGATACTTCTTCAACATGTCTTCTCCGCCTCCCAGTCATCTCCTCTCGGTTATCATTCCTCCACGGGACTTTGGCAGCTACGTCATCCGTCGCGATCGCGACTGGCGATCGAGTATCGCTATGGGACTCTCCTCATACGATAACCCCTCTGTCACCTGGACCTCACTAGTAGGAAAAACTCTCGCTGGATCTCCGATACACTTCCGCAACATAGAAACATGGAAGACCGGATGTACCGCCTCTAACTCTGATGGCAGATCCAACTCATAAGCAACCTGACCCACTCTACGGACGATCTGGTAGGGCCCAATGTACCTTGGGCTGAGTTTCCCCTTCTTACCGAATCTCATCACACCCTTCATGGGTGACACCTTCAAGAAGACCCAATCGTCTACCTGAAACTCCAAATGCCGCCGATTATCCGCATATGACTTCTGCCGACTGCGAGCCGCTAACGTCTCTCTGGATAAGCTTCACCTTATCCACAACTGATGTACCAAGTGGGCTAACTAAGCGTACCTGCCACGTCGAACCAACCGATCGGCGATCTACATTTCCGCCATATAAAGCCTCGTATGGCGCCATCGTATCTTGGAATGGTAGGCTATTATAAGCAAACTCCACAAGAGGAAAATGGTCCTCCCAGCTACCACTGAAATCAATCACGCAGGCTCGCAGCGTATCCTCAAGTGTCTGGATAGTCTTATCACGACCAGTTCGGGCCCGTGTTGGTGCCTTAAGGCACCCAAGTAGTCATACATCGAGTAACCGGAATATAAAACAAGGCGAAGCAGTTTAAAAAAATAAGATACGGTTTATCGATGAAAAGCTTGCCTTTCGGCGTAATATAAATAACTCAAGTTTTGCGATTCATCCCAATGCAATAGTACTACGCACTTCTGAAGTAAACAACTATGGCGGGACAGGCCGCCATACCTGGCTTACAAAACTATCTACAATACAGGAGATCATACCCAAAGTAGAGCCTCGGGAGAAGATGGAGCTCGACACCAACGCAAAGATCCTAAGGATGTGGATCTAGCACTCTTTGCCTTACCTGCATGTACGCAGCATCAAGGAAGTCGATAACAGTATTAAGTATGTGAAACTATAAAGTACTTTAAAATGAAATCAAAGTATTTAAAACCTTTTCACAAATACAATCGGTTCAATTGCACATAGTGCACATCACAAACAACAACGATAATAGAAAGGCATAGCAGTCTATTCTAGCCGCGAATGATCGAAGCAAGGCCAATCGCCCATAGTATCATTCTGGCGTGCCTAGTCTGGACTTTCGCAGCCGCATAGGTCGCTACATAGACCCGCGTGGTAGCCCTCGCATCGGGGCAGCCAACCCCAGATCCGCTGGGCTCCGCGACGCATAGCCTCAAAAGACCGCGTAGTCTCAGCAGACCGTATAGAATCCCGCGTCGGGCTAGGCGCGGAATGATCAATCTGGAGCATACCGCTGCTCGCATAGTCTCACACCGCATAGGCCGTATAGACCCAGCATCGAGCAAGCCACCGGTATAATAGTCGAGGTAGGTGATACGATAGCGGTATAACTGACTACCGGTTAGCAAGCGTAAAGCGCAGCAAGAATGACCCGCTACGGCATTACAAGACACTAACACAGTAGCATCATGATATGTCTACTTATCAAACAATCTTACTACATTAAGAGAGATCAATCAAGGCTTTTATAAACAAACAAGTAAGCAGTTCCTTTTTATCATTCTTAAGTTGTTATACCTAACTTCCCATAAAGCTAGCATAACTCTTAAGCTTTTGTTTTAAAACCAGATATTTATCTTCTGTTAAAAATGATCGATATTCTTTTGAAATGTTTTCGATTCTTATTATTGAGCTTAAGCGTGAGGCATTGTAAGTATTATTCGAGCTTAAGCGTGAGGCATTCTGTAAGTATTATTCAGTTAACACGTATACGTCTACCGCACTATATATATTGTAAAATATCATGCTTAGCGGAATCACATACCGGCGAAAACCACTTGCCAAGTTGAATATGTCGCCAGAGAGTCACTATAATAGTCACAGATATCTATCAAAGACTACTCGAGGTCATTCTAAGCGGAGGGTTCACAATTCTACGGAAAGTCGGGCAGCACAACCCTACAGTGAGCTATATAAGTCTATCGTGAAAACAGTCCTATGTGAAGTACTGATGTGATTATTCTTCTTTAAAACCTTCTACTGTGGTAATAGTTCAATTCTTTTACGTGATATTCTTCAAGTATTTATACTTATCCTTATACTACAAATGGTAAGTATTCTCTAATTCAAAGAGGGTTAGGATTATTACCTCGGTAAGCCCAATAATATCCTAGATAAAGTCGCGCTGAGCAAGGTTTAGCTCCTAAGTTATGCCCAGGTAGCTCGAGAAACCTTAAGTTCTTCACAACTTCTACCAAAGACTAAGGGATTTGGGCTAGGGTATTTTGGGCATTATAACGATACTAGAAGACAACTTTTCTACCAAGGGAGGGGTAGATTTCGGCTAGGCTAGGGGTTAGGCCTCGGCCAAACTCACAAGGAGAGGAAGGGGTGTTGGACGAAAAGCTCACAGGAGAGGAGGATTTTTCAAGACTTGGAAGATTTGTGGATGAAGAACTCTTCATCTTAAGGGAGTATTTATAGGTCAAGAAGTGGCCAACCAATAGCCAAGATTAAGACAAGTGCAAGGCAAGTGTAGGGTGGAGATTTACTCCACACAAATATCCTACCAACTCCTTGACTTGTGCACAAGGCACAAAAACGTGCTCCACTCTCCAATCTCGTCAATGGGCGATTCTGTCCATCAATGGGAGGGTGCCAAGTGTCGCCCTCCCGTTGGTCCAAAATGTTTCGTCTCTGGAAAATCCGCAAAAATTAGAAATGGCATAGCCGAATTTTCCTACGAAGGCGTGGAAACGTTTCGTCGGAAAACGATTCTTTAAGCGAGTTGTGTACAAAAAAAGCGTCGAGCTTAACTTTAAAGCCAAACTCTTTATCACGTATTCCCTTACGTACATACTGCAAATACGGTATAACATTCTCCCTCCTTAGAAACATTCGTCCGAATGTTCCTTCTCAAAACGATTATCGAAGAAGCTTAAGCGATTAGCAAATGCCACACACGGCCACAAAACAACACTTAGGCATAAATGATAATGGAAATTTACAAGTAGGAAAGTGAATTACGGAGGTGTGGGAATAGGTGAGGATACTACGCCTCATGTCCTCCCGGCTTCCACGTCATCTCCTCCTGAGCTCGTTCCGCCACAAGACTTTGTGGAAGCCACGCCCTTCGTCAGACGCCTAACTCGACGATCGACTATCGCCATGGAATCTCATCATACGATAACCCCTGGTCACCGACATCGCCAATCGGGTGTACCACTAGATGGATCCGATACATCTCTCCGGCGTAGATACGTGAAACACGGATGCGCGCCTCCGGTCGGACTACAGATCCAACTCGTGAGCAACCTTGCCTACCTGCGGACAATCTGAAGCGGCCCAATGTACCTTGAAATTTGAGTTTCCCTTCTTCCGAATCTCATCACACCCTTCATGGGTGACACTAGGAAAACCCAATCATGAACCTCGAACTCAAGATGCCGCGGCGATGATCGCATACGACCATCGACTCTGAGTCGATAGCCGCTCTGGATAAGCTTCACCTTATCCGCACTGCCGCACCAAATCTGGTCCCACTAGCGCACTCGCCACATCGAACCAACCTATAGGCGATCTGCACTTCCTCCCATACAAGGCCTCATAAGGCGTCATCTGAATACTGGAGTGGTAGCTATTATTATACGCGAACCCAACTAGAGGCAAATGATCCTCCCAGCTACCCCTGAAGTCAATAACACAGGCTCGCAAAGATATCCTCGCAGTGCGGATAGTGCGCTCTGCTGTCCGTGCATGCATGGATGAAATGCAGTACTCGGGCTCACTGCGTCCCTAAACCCCTCGAAGGACCTCGAAGTTAGCGTAAGGCTCCTTCGTCGATATGATCGGTAGGGACTCCATGCGATCGACGATCTCTCGGATGTAAAGTCGGCATAATCCTCGGTAGAAAAAGTCGTCGGACGGAAGAAAGTGGGCTGATTTCGGCCGTCGACGATAACCCATATAGAATCATGTCTCCTCGAGTGCGAGGTAATCCTGTGATGAAGTCCATGTTGATTACCTCCCACTTCGGTCGGGATCTCAATCGTTCAGAACAAACCACCGGCCTCACGGTGCTCTACTTTCACTGCGACAACACGGGCGAGCTACGAACTCTGCAGCGTCCTCTTCAAGCCATCCCACCAATACACCGATCTAAGGTCGTGGTACATCTTAGTCGACCCGGATGGATGAAATGCTTGGCATGTGCTTCCCAAGAACCTGGCCAAGTCCTCAAACATCTGGAACACTGCGCCCTCAAACCTTAGCACCCATCGTGCTACCTCAGGACCGCGCCTCACGAAAGTCGTATCACGATATCGAATCAAAGGCCGATCCTCGGCTGTTGCCTCTTCACCTCCTCGATGATGGAAGACTCGGCAACCTCACGAACTCTAACTTCCCATCGTAATCAATCAAGCGGACACCAAGGCTCGCTAAGCGATGCAAATCACGAACCATGTCCTCTCTCTCTGCACATCGATAGGCTCCCATGACCTACGACTAGAGCATACGCCTAACATTGGCCTTCCCGGGTGGTACAGATATCAACATCGTAATCCTTAAGCAACTCTAACCACCGTCTTCGTAAGTTCGGCTCCTCTGGTGAAGATATCTTGGAGGCTCTTGTAGTGCGTATAAATATCCACGTGAACCCATACAAATAGTGCCTCCGCATCTTCAAAGCGTGAATCACTATGACTCCAAATCATGGGTGGGGTAGTTCCTCTCGTGTTTCTTGGTGTCGGGACGATATGCTATAACTCGCCATCTTTGCATCAACACATCCCAACCCGATGCTCGACGATCACAATACACCACATAACCGTCGGACCCTGCGGAAGAGTAAGAACGGGCGATCGTCAATCTCTCTTTCAAAGAATGGAAACCCCGCTCACAAGCATCAGTCCATCAAACTTGGCTGCCTTCGAGTCACCCTAGTCAATGGTGCGAGATAAAGCAAACTTCTCCACGAACCGATAATAACCCGCAAGGCCCGTAAAATGCGAACCTCGCCGGAGTAGTAGGTCTAGGCCAAGCCCTCGATCGCCTCGATCTTGGTAGTATCCACTCGAATGCCATCGGCCGACAATATGCCCGAGAAACGCCATCAAGTCAACCAAAACTCACATTTGGAAAACTTGGCGTCAATCTGCGATCTGGAGAAGCGCAAGACAGTCGCCAAATGCTCGCATGCTCCTGCTCCGGCGAGAATAAACCAAGATATCATCAATGAACACTATCACAACGTGTCCAAAAATGGTTTGAACACTCGGTTCATCAAATCCATGAATACCGCGGAGCATCGTCAACCCAAAAGACATGACCACGAACTCATAATGCGTCTCGGTCCGAATGCGATCCTAGGGACATCCACCTCTCGACACGAACGATGATAGCCCGACGATCAATCTTGGAGAAACATCTCGCGCCTCGCAAATCGTCGAACAAATCATCAATCCAGGAAGGGTATTCGTTCTTAATGGTTACCTTGTTGGTGCGTAATCAACACGCATGCGCGGCGTCCGCCCTTCTTCTTCACGAACAATACCGCGCCCAGGGGAGAAACACTAGGTCCGATAAAACCCTTCTCCGGCCAAATCCCTAAGCTGGTCCTTCACTCTCAACTCGGCAGGTGCCATTCGTATGGCGGAATGGAAATAGCCGAGTGTCGCAATATGTCAATACAAAACTCAATCTCCTCTCGGGAGGATACCCGGAGGTCATGCGAAACACGTCTGGAACTTCGTGACTCGAATCAGGTCAAAGTGCACCGCGACTTCAGTATCAAACACGACGAGATGGTAGATATACCTTCGCACCATCTTCCTAGCCTTGAGGTAGAAATAAACCTACCCTACGATACCGCGTGCTCCCACTCAACAACCGGCTCCTCGAAACCGGAACCGTACTACTCTCTCTGCGGTCTACATTGGCGTAGCAAGCTAGCCAATCCATCCCCATAATCACGCCGAAGTCAATCATCTCAACTCTATCAAGTCGGCTGGGTCCACGATCGTAAATGGTCACAGGACAAGCTCTATATACGCCGAGCTACCACCGAATCACCATCGGCGTAGCCACCTCGAAAGGGTCTATGGACTCGTGCTCATCCTATCCTACTAGCAACAAGGGAGATATATGGGTAGTAGAACCCGATCTATCAAAGCATACACATCAAACCTGAGCGATAAGGTACCGCGACATCAGTGAGGCCTCACTGTTCTGTCGCTGGACAAAGCATATATGCGCCTCGAGGACCGCTAGAATCGGGACTGCGCCCGCGACCTCTGCCGCGACCGGCCGATCCATGTGTACCTTCCTCCGGCGAGTAATCGTCGGGGATGAAGAAGCGGCAGACACTCGTGAGGTGAGCCTACCACCACGCCGCCCGGTCGGACAAACTCGCAAAGTGACCTGCTGGCCACAAGTATAGCAAGCTCTGAGTACGGCTCGAATGGTATTCGCCATAACGCACACCGAGCGGACCTCGAACGGTTAGACCTCTCGCTACTCGAAATCCAAGTCTGGGGCCCCGACCGCCCCACCGCTCTGGGCCTTGAAAATGAGGTAGGGCGCTCTGCGCTGGCCGTGGTGCAAATCTGATTTCACGATGCCGCCCACCCGAGGACCACCAAAAGAACGGCCGCTCTTGCCTTCTTCTGCTGATATCGCTTACCGGCTTCTCTGCGCTCCTCGCATCCTAGCGCATGAGCTCGCATGCGGGTAATGTCCATACGGTGAAGAGAAACACCCGCATGACTCGGCCATAAAATCATCTAGCCTGGCGTGCGGTGTACCCTATCCTCCATATATCGCTACCAACGCTGGGACATATCTAGCCAAAGAATCAAACTCGACATTGTATTCTCGACGGTGCGTCCCCTCTGTCTCAAGCAGCAAGAATCTATCACTCGTGCTCCTCCATCCGCGAGGCAAGAAGTGTGTGAAAAAGCCTCAAAACTCATCCCATACCGCTGAGGTGCATGCTCTCCCGAAAGCTCCTATGAATCAAACCAATCGATTGCGGTGTCACGCACCGGACGCGAACCGAATGTCACAGCCTCGATCCTCAAGCCACGATCACCCGCATAATCCTCTGCGGTGACGTATGAACTCCTGCTGATCATCATCCGGACTCGACACGTAAAACTCTGGCGGTCTACAACTCAAGAAATCTCGCAGCCTCAAACTATCTGCCCTCGGGTGCACTACGGTGCGACCGAGCTGAGCCGAATCGCCGATCCAGCTTCTCTCGTATCGGGCCACAACTTTAGCCAAAAGCCGGCCGTCTCCTTGTACCTAACTCTCCGCCCAGTGGGGCGGGAGGTGTGGGTGCAGTGGTCTCTTTGGGGCCGGCGCCATAGAACTCACCGCCTCGTATAGACGGGCTCGAGCCCTCGTGACTCTGGGTGTCTGCTAGCGCCTCCTCGCTGCTTTGCCCTTCAGGCGGGTTGCCTTACGTGGAGGCATAATCACAGGAAAGGAATACGTTAGAGGTCCAACCTATAACACGCCTCTAAAGCACGATCTCGAATGAGAAGAATGGAAACCAATCCTAAATATCCTATAGCCTCACGATTATTGGTGTGGTGCACAACACCGATAATCAAGACTCTACTAGATACGGTCGTAGACACTTTCCAGGTGATTAAGCGCTCGATACCACTTTTGTCACGACCCGTTCGGTTCGTGATCGTGCCTTTGCAAGCACCTAAGTAGTCATACATCGAGTAACCTGGAATATAAAACAAGACAGAAACGCTTTAAAATAAGACACGCTTTATTCGATGAAAAGCTTGCCTTTCGGCATAATATAAATAACTCAAGTTTTGCGATATCCCAACTGCATAATAGTACTACAGACTTCTAAGGAAGTAACAACTATGGCGGACAGGGGCCGCCATACCACTGATTACAAAACTATCTACAATACAGGAGATCATACCCAAAAGTAGAGCCTCCGAGAAGATGGAGCTCCGACACCAACGCAAAGATCCTAAGGACGTGGATCTAGCACTGCTTTACTGTGGCATGACGCAGCCCCGAAGGAGGTCAAGACAAGTACCAAGTATGTGAAACTATAAAGTACTTTAAAATGAAATCAAAGTATTTAAAACCTTTTCACAAATACAATCAGTTCAATTGCACATAGTGCCACATCACAAACAACAATTAATAGAAAATCAGAAGTGTCTATTCTAGGCGCGAATGATCGAAGCAAGGCCAATCGCCCATAGTATCATTCCCGTGCCTAGTCCCGACTTCGCGGCCGCATAGGTCACACATAGACCGCATGAGGTAGCCCTCGCATCGTGGGCAGCCAACCCCAGATCCGCCTAGGCTCCGCACCGCATAGCCTCAAAAGACCGTGTAGTCTCAACAGACCGCGCATAGAATCCCCGCGTCGTGCTAGACGCCTGAATGATCAATCACGGAGCATACCGCTGCCCGCATAGTCTCACGCACCGCATAGGCCGATAGACCAGCATCGGGCAAGCCCTGTGATAATAGTCGAGGTAGTGATACAAGAATGAGATAACGACTTACGGTTAGCAACGTAAGCGCGGCAAGAATGACCCTTACACAAAGATTACAAGACACTAACACGTAGCATCATGATATGTCTACTTATCAAACAATCTTACTACACTTAACAGAGATCAATACAAGGCTTTTATAAACAAACAAGTAAAGCGGTTCTTTTATCATTCTTAAGTTGTTATACCTAACTTCCCATAAAGCTAGCATAACTCTTAAGCTTTTGTTTTAAAACCGTATATTTATCTTCCGTTAAAAATGATTCAAAGATTCTTTTGAAATGTTTTCGCTTATTATTCAGCTTAAGCCTGAGGCATCGCTGTAAGTATTATTCGTGCTTAAGCGTGAGGCATTGCCGTAAGTATTATTCGCTTAACACACGCGCCTACCGTACTATATATATATTGTAAAATATCATGCTTAGGCGAATCACATACATACCTTCAAATAAAACCACCGCTAAGTCAATATGTCGCACAGCAGAGAGTCACCTATAATAGTCACGATATCTATCAAAGACTACTCGAGGGTCATTCTAAACAGAGGGTTCACAATTCTACTGAAAGTCGGGCAGACAACCCTACCGTGAGCTATATAAGTCTCATCGGAAAACATTCTATGTGAGTACAAAGGTGATTATTCTTCTTTAAAACCTTCTAATGTGGTAATAGTTCAATTCTTTCTCAGGATATTCTTCTAAGTATTTATACTTATCCTTATACTACAACAAGAAGTATTCTCTAATTCAAAAGAGGGTTAGGATTATTACCTCGGCAAGCCCAATAATATCCTAGATAAAGTCACCGAGCAAGGTTTAGCTCCTAAGTTGTACGCCTTGTGCTCGAGAAACCTAAGTTCTTCACAACTTCTACCAAAGACTAAGGGATTTGGGCTAGGGTATTTTGGGCATTATAACGATACTAGAAGACAACTTTTCTACCAAGGAGGGGGTAGATTTCGGCTAGGCTAGGGGTTAGGCCTCGCCAAACTCACGCGGAGGGAAGGGGTGTTGGACGAAAAGCTCACAAAGGGAGAGGGGAGGATTTTTCAAGACTTGGAAGATTTGTGGATGAAGAACTCTTCATCTTAAGGGGGGTATTTATAGGTCAAGAAGTGGCCAACCAATGGCCAAGATTAAGACAAGTGCAAGGCAAGTGTAGGGTGGAGATTTACTCCACACAAATATCCTACCAACTCCTTGACTTGTGCACAAGGCACAAAAAACGTGCTCCACCTCTCCAATCTCGTCCAATGGACGATTCAAGTCCATCAATGGGAGGGTGCCAAGTGTCGCCCTCCCGTTGGTCCAAAATGTTTCGCTCTCGGAAAATCCGCAAAATTAGAAATGGCATAGCCGGAATTTTCCCCTACTTAGCCGTGGAAACGCTTCGTCGGAAAACGATTCTTTAAGCGAGTTGTGTACAAAAACGCCCAAGGCTTAACTTTAAAGCCAAACTCTTTACGTATTCCCTCACGCATATACTCGAAATACGGTATAACAAGTACGCTCGCTGCCGTCGATGCGGGATGAAATGTCGTTGAGACTCACCAGGTCCTATACCCTTCCGAAAGATCTCCTAAGTTAGTCAGAACTGGCTCCCTATCGATATAATCGACACCGACACCGCGGCCTCACTATCTCTCTGATGTATAATCCGCATAGTCTCACCAAAACGCCCCCGATCGAAGGAAATGGGCTGATTTCACACCACAACAATAACCCAAATGGAGTCGCACTTCCTCCGAGTACGAGGTAACCTCAGAACAAAGTCCATGTTGATCATCTCCCACTTCCAAGTTGGAATCTCAATAGATCGCAACAATCCATCGGGCCTATGATGCTCGACCTGACTACTGGAAATTAGGACATCAGGCAACAAAACTCGCCACGCCCTCTTCGTGCCATCCACCAATACAAACATCCGAGGTCATGGTACATCTTGGTCGACCCGGATGAATAGAATATCGAGCGCCGATGCCTCCCCAGACCGCGACGAAATCCTAACACATCGGGAACACACAACCGACTCAAATCTCAAGACCCATCAGCGCTACTCGAATAGACTCTTCTCCTCACGAAGAGTTGTATCCCGATACCGCACCAACACCGGGTCCTCAAATCGCCGCTTCACCTCATCAACGATGGAAGACTCGCAACCTCACGAACCCGCACTTCACTATCGCCGGTATCGATCAATCGAACCCTAGGCTCGCTTAATCGATGGATCTGACGACCATGTCTCGCCTCTCCGGCCGTACCTGATAGGCTCCCATGTAGATCTACGACTCAAGGCATCAAGAACTACGCTGGCCTTCCTGATGGTATAGAATATCAACATCATAATCTTTCAAGAACTCTAACCACCGCCGTCGCCTCAAGTTCACTCCTCTCAAGATATACCGAGGCTCTTGTGGTCTGTATAAATATCCACATGAACTCCGCATACAAATAATGTCTCCAAATCTTCAAGGCATGAATAACTGCGGCCAACTCTAAGTCATGGGTAGGGTAATTCCTCTCATGCTTCCGTAACTGCCGGGAAGCATAGGCTATAACCTTGCCGTGATGCATCAAAACACACCCTAGCCCGATACCCGAGGCATCACAATAGATCACGCACTGCCTAACTCCTCCTAAGAGTAAGAACCGGGCCGCCAACCTCTCCTTCAAGAATCAAATCCTCGCCAAGCCTCGCCCATCGGAACTTGGCCGCTTCGAGTCACCTAGTCAACGGTCAAATCGAAGCAAATCGCCCACAAACCTACGATAATAACTCGCCAATCTAAGAAATCGCGCACTTGGCCGGAGTAGTAGGTCTCGCCAAGACTTGATCGCCTCAATCTTTGCCGTATCCACGCCGAACACCATCAGCCCAATAATATGCCTCAGAATGCCACCGAGGCCAACCAAAACTCACACTTGGAGAACTTCGCGACTAATCGCGGCCCGAGAATCCTGATACCTCGAGCGATCTGCATGCTCCCGCCTCGTCCGTGAATACACCAGATGTCATCAATGAATACAATCACAAACGATCCAAAATGGCTTGAACACCGGTTCATCAAATCCATAAATACCGCCGAGCGTTGGTCAAACCGAAAGACATAACTCAACTCATAGTGCCCATACCGTCCTGAATGCGCTTTGGGATATCGCCTCTCGAACTCGAACTCGATGATAACTGCACCGCAGTCTATCTTTGAGAAACACCTCGCACTTCGCAATCGTCAAACAAATCATCTATCCCGGGAGGTACCTATTCTTAATGGTTACCTTATTCAAATGGCCAGAGTCAACACACATACGCAAAGGCCCCATCCTTCTTCTTCACAAACAACACCGGCTCCCGGAGATACACTAGGCCCGATAAAGCCTTTCTCCAAGAAATCTTTCACCGGTCCTTCAGCCTCCTCAACTCAAGAGTGCCATCCTCAGATGGCGGAATGGAAATAGGTCGAGTGTCCGCAACGTGTCAATACAAAACTCGATCTCCTCTCGTGAGGATACCCAAGATCATCCGAAACTCCTAACCATCGGCATCGATCAAGAATCTGCACTCTCACCTGCAGACGAATACCCGAACCAGATGATAGATGTACTCTTCAGCACATCTTCCTAGCCTTGAGGTAAGAAATAAACCTACCCGCGACGCCGTGTTGCCCTCCACTCGATAATCGCTCGCCAGAAATCGAACCAACCAACATGTCCCTACGACCAACGTTGGCATAACAAGAAGCCAACCACCATACCCATAATGACATCAAAATCACATCTCCACTTATCAAGTTCGCAAGTCGACGATCGTAAATAAATACCGGACAACCTCTATACACCCGCCTAACACCGAATCACCATCGCGTAGCTACCTCAAACGGCTTATCGACACCGCCATCCCGATTCTATCCGCATAAGAGGGGACACATAGGACAAGGTAGAACCCGATCTATCAATGCATAAACATCACACCAAATCGCGAATGTACACTGTGACGGCGTGGGAAGCCTCCCGATCGGGCGGTGGCTAGAGAATATACGCGCTTCTGGGACCGCTAGAATCGAACCACCACCACGACTTACCGCTGGCTGCTCGTCCGTGAGTACCTCGCCCGGGCGCATAACCACGTAGGAGAAGAAGACCCAAAGAATCGATCCCATCGGCCGTTGCATCGCCACGCCGCTTCTAGACGGACAATCTCTCTTCAAATGGCCCACCGCCACAAGAGTAACAACCTCCTGCAGAACACGCCACTCGCTCGGGTGAGATCTACCGCGACGAGCACACCGAGATGTGGGTGGTCTCGACGGTGATGATCTTCGCCTCCAAACCGAAGGCACTGAGCCCCGACCGGCCCGATCGACCGCTGATCGGACCTCCCGCGTAAAATCGTGACGAGCACTCGCGCTGGCCGGAAAGTGGACCTAGTTCGCCGAGGTCGCCTCGATAACCGCCCCGAGACTGATGTCTCGCCTCTTGGGCCGCTCGCCAACTGGTCCTCCTCTCTCTATCCTCTATCTCGTGCATAGGCTCGCATCCTAGCAATATCCATCCCGGCCAAGAGCCACCCCCAAGCATGTTGAATCATGTGACGGTCTAGCCCATCACATATCGATGAACTCTATCCGCCATGTCACTACAATAGTGTGAGCATGCCAGCCGAGTCAAACTCCGTGTCAGGCTCCCTAATCCTCCTGCTCGCCTCAAGGTCAAGAACTCTTCACCCCGCTCTCTCATCTCGAGGCAAAAGTGATCCATGAAGGCCTCAGAAACTCCTCCCAAACACCGGAAGAGCAGATCACCTCTCGAAAGCAACCACGACTCAAACCAGCTCAACGCAATATCGCGCAACCAGTAAGAGGCTAGTGTAATGCACTGCCTCTCAATCCCTAAGAACTCGCATGGTCCGTAGCTACCGAATGAACTCCCGCGATCCTCATCGCACTCAACCATAAAACTCGTGGATGACATCTCGTAAAATCCCTAATCCGCAAACCGGCTCTAGGGTGGCCGCCTCTGCTCACGGCCGCCGACTACTATACCGTCAATAACCGGACCGCTCCCCGTAGTTCTATACTCGCAGACTGGCCGGGAATCGAGGGTCTAGTATCGGAACCTCTCGAGCTACCGCGCTCTCGCCTTCTAAAATCGCAGCGTGGTGAACTCGCCGACCCTACTTACTACCTCGTGCATAGTCTGCGGCTCGAGCCCTTGTAACCCTCTCGAGTACCGCTAGCGCCTCGCCGCTTTGCCTCTTTCGGCTCGTCGCTTTTCGCGAGGCATAAGTTTTTCATAAGAAGAGGTCGAGAGGATTCAACCTAATAAGACAACTCTAATGCACGATCTCAGAGAGAAGAATGGAAACCAATCCTAAATGTCCCGCAGCCTCCCGACATTGATGTGGTGCACAACACACCGATAATCAAGACTCTACTAGACACGGTGCCTCAGACACTTTCCGAGGACTAATCGCTTCGATACCACTTTTGTCACGACCCGACCCGGTCGCGATCGTGCCCTACCGGCACCCTGCTCGTATACATCGAGAGAATAGCAATGAACATACACAACATAAACACATGTGTAAATAATAACAACACAAAGCTGATAAGGTCGCTTCCATAATATAAACAAAGTCAAAAGTACAACTTTACAACTCAGCCTACAACCAACCACATAAGTGAATACAGCACTTAGGAATAACAATCGTGGCGGACAGGTCCCGCCATACCCCGAATGTACATAATCTACAACATCGTGGACAAGATCGTACTAAAAGAAAGACAAGCCTACGGAGAATGGAGCTCCGACGCTTGATGTGATCCTAAGAACGTGGATCTCCACTTACCCTTTCTCGCGCAGCATTGAACGCACTCGGGAAGGGGTCAAGACACAATATGTACCAAGTATGTAAATCGAAAGTACAGAATTACAACATAAGTTTAAGAGAAAGCCTGAGACATGTATGATAACAAAATTACAAGACACTGCCTTACTAACAATGAGAGTAAAAATAGTGTATACTTACAACGAAAAATAGGATTGGAATCCTACTCGACTATTTCACCCGCATAGGTCCAGTGGACTGCGTGAGGTATTCCTCGCACGGGACTATTTCACCCGCATAAGCCCTTACGACTCGCATGAGGTATTCCTCGCATAGGTCGAACCGCTCGCACGGGACTATTTCACCCGCATAAGCCCTTGCACTCGCATGAGGTATTCCTCACATCGTGGTTAGCAAATCCACTAAATATACAATGCCACAATCCGGGAATGACCCGCAACAAATAATATATCACTAGCCCAACCGACTATCACACATAACATAAGCTCTATCGGCTTATCATACAATATATAAGCAAGTTAAGAAATCCCTAACTTCTTATTATTCTTGTTCATATACACTCATTTTAGTTTACCTAAGGCACTAACATGTCTTTTATAAAAATCCGAATTTAACCCAAGTACTACGACTTCTACTCTTTAAAACAATGACTCTTTTTAGTAGAAAACTTCCAAGATACTATTAATCCTAGTATCAAGTCCAAATTACATTTCAAGGTAAGTCACAACACCCTTAGAAATAAAGTTAGGTTTCTAAATCGTTGACTCATTTTCTTATAAAACCTTAGGCAATTGATACCTTAAAATCGAATTGCCTTCCATTAAATCAAGCCATTTATCTTTCCATAAAGTCAATACAAGCAACTCCCCATAAAGTCGTCATATTCACTTTATCCTTAGTTAAGTACAATTTCCTATCCAAGGGACTTATATGTTCGAAACGAAACAAGTATCACATACTTGTTAATTTTCTTCAAGTCCCTTATCTTTAACAAGACTTAAGACATCTTTAATATACTCAAAGAAGTGAGTTAATCTCCTAACTCACCCGACTTGGCCTTTCATAAAACAAGTAAAGAATGTCAAAGTCTTGTACGCTCACCGCATCAAATACGTGAAACTAGTCATGCTCAAAGGATAGGAAAAGTTCTACATACCTCGTCGGGTCAAACCACTTGCCAAGTACAAAGTCCCGCCCGTAGTATATCAACCTATAATATTCACAATACGTCTATTAACTCCTTACTTCAATCGTAGAATATTATAAGTGTAAAGTCTCCATTTTCTACGGAAAATCGGACAGCACCTCCTTTGTTTTTACTCACTTGCCACCTTTTTTCAAGGCCGAAAATACAATAACCAAACAGCCCCAATTGGCTCACAATTATATAGAAGGTAGTCCAATACAAATGACTAACTAAACAGCCCCAATTGGCTCACAATTATATAGCATAACATGATATCAAGTCGCATTTGATTATAATAACCATAATCCTTAAATCAATGACATGCGACGGTTCTAACAACGATTAAATTGTAATTCAACTTAGTCATGGCTTACATTACATTTCGGATTTCCAAGGCTATAATCAATCCATAATCCTTATAATCCTCAATATAACAACTCCATGCTTGCAACATACAAAGCTAACAACAACAATATAAATAATCTTGTAATACTTTCAAAGAACAAGATTATACCTCAATGATTCTTAATCCAACTCCAACCCGAAGTCGCTACTTAGTAGTTTATAGCCTCTCCAAGACACTTCAATCCGCTTGTTGAGACCCTTAGAACAACACCAACAATTATTCTTCAAAACTCCAAACAAAACCTAGAAAGACCCTTAGGTTTTCGCTTATGACTAACCCGTAAACTACCGCTTTCCAAGACTTTTCTATTGAGACGTGTTTACAATACACCTAAGAACCTTGGTTTAAAGTGTGGGATCAAATGGACAACAAACGAAAATTCTTCCTTCTCCCTTAGTGAACCCGAGACCTCCTTTAATGAGTTCTTCAATTTTTTGTGAAATTTTGCTAAGTGTTAAGTCCCCCTTGCTACTAGTATAATATATAAAGTGTATTGGATGGTCAAGATATACACAAATGTGAGGCTTGGATGTGGTCTTCCAAAATATCAAGACTTATGACCTTTTGACTTTAGTCAAATTTCTCATGCTACACATGTTGCAAGACTTGTCTTGAACAAAGGTCCAATGACCCTCTTGCCCTTGCACATTTCGACCAAGGCATCACATAAGGGGGGTGACACGTGTCGCCCTCCCATTCGTTAAAATATTACATTTTCCGACAATTCCATAATTTCCGATAATTTTTTACAAGTCTCAAATCTTAACATTTGTGAGTTCTTACTTACGTTCTTAGAACATGTCCTGAAATTACGGGGTGTAACAATTCCCGGGTTGTATTTGAGTGATGATTTCACGGGCATGAGTCCCTAACTTGACATGATCGCTATATGTTGTGTATCGTAGTTTGCTATCATACATGTCTCCCGCTTATATAGACTATTATGATTTCATTTACGTGATTTTTCGCCACATACTTGGTACCGTTGATCGACCTCCTTTCGGGGCTGCGTTCATGCCGCAGGTTGAGGTACATAGCTTGCTGATCCGCACTCTTAAGATCGCTATTCGGTTCTCGGAAAGCTCCATATCTCCGGAAGCTTGTCCTGTGGTACGGTTCCCTGAAGTTGTAGACTCTTGTTTATTCAGGGGCATGGCGGGGCCCTGTCCCGTCATTATGGTTTTAAAATTCTTAGAGTGCAGGTCTAATCGCTGTGGCGAGTTTGTAAGGGATGTAACTGTTCAAGTTTTCATTTATGCACAAAAAGGTAACCGTTTAGGTCCTGTTTTCTTATTTTCACTGTTTTCTTTCATGAGTTTTTATTTCCGCTGGTTTTTCTCTGATGTTGTATCGCTAGGGTGCCCGGGGTAAGGCACCAGTCACGGGCCCGAGGTCGGGTCGTGACATATATACTTTTCAAAACAAGTCACAATACCTTTTAGAAATACAATTATAGGCTTCTAAATCACGGGACTTCTTTCTTTAAAACCTTAAGCAATTGGTACCTTTAAAACAATTTGCCCTTCTTTATTTCAAGTCATTTCTTTGCTTACATTACTGAAGAAAACCATTCTTTTAATCTTCCATAAAGTTGTTATAACCAACTTCCCATAAAGCCGTTATAACTCTTTATGTCTTAGACAAATTCATTCCTATTATAACCGAGAGACTTATACTTTCAAATCAAATCACATAGCTTTCAAAATACTTCAAGTCTCTTAACTTTTAAGAAAACAAGTTTCTTAACTTTAGAATGGCAAGAAATCAATACTTTCCAAATAAAGTATTCTATGCTTTTAAATCAATTCATTTCTTCCTTTAAGAATCAAGTCCCATAACTTGAAAAATAAAGTCTCTTAACCTTTTAAGAATTTGAGGTTCATAGTCTTAAAACCTCATACGTAAATTCTTATAAATTAAGTAACATATACTTTGGTGCGTTGTGAATAAGTTATACTTATTTATAACGATCTTAATCAAGTAGTCATGATCTAGAAAATGTAATACAATTTTGTCTTATGTTAGCTTCTATGCAGATGGAGAATTCTACTTGTTTTAACTTAATTGATTATCATTACATTTTCCTTTATTAACGCTGCAGTGGCTTGTTCGATACTTATTCTCATTTGTGTCGTGACTTAGCCAACTCAACTTGGCTCCAAAATACCTCCTAACGACTCTTACCAACATCCCCCATAAGACTTGGTAAGAACTTAGGATAACTTAGACATAACCCTTACGTAGAGTAAATCAACATACATACCTCTTAACTTCTAAGAGTAGAACGAATCATGAAATAATACCACATGTATATTCCATACATAGAATCATGTCAAAAGAATGAAGAGGTTCACATACCTCGCGACGATTATCGACAAATAGCAAAATGCTCCGAAGTACTTCAACCTTGATAGATATTCCATCCTTCAAGTAGAATCCGCTATACTTAGTACTTCAACCTAAAATGGCCATAATACGTCCATTAACCTCTAGCTTCGAACGTAGAATATTTTAAGTGCAAAGTCACTAAATTCTACGGAAAATCGGACAACACTTCCTTTGTTTCTACATACTTTGCCACCTTTTCAAGGCCGAATACAATAACCAAACACACCACATTTAAGGCCCAACAATTCAGCTAACCAAAGGGGATTACACGCCTTAACAGGACGTGTAAAATTCTGCCCCACAAATTAATACGAAACTAGTTCCATAATTAAAGCCATTCTCGGCTAACATAAACAACAACTCAAAGTATTTTCCAATTCTTTTAATCCAAATTCTTAGGTCTAACATGTTATATAGTCATAAACAATTTCAACAACTATAATTCCTTCCTTATATAACATGCGACGACTTAAACTAATAATCAACTTGAATTGAAATCTTAAGGGTTAAACATGCTAGTTTTCGGATTAGGGTTCCAATATCCCTAACACTTATCAACTTCATAATATAAACATCTCATGCTTGCTAATATCCATAGCTACAACAATAAGTAATCTTAATTACTAAAACGACAAGAATTATACCTTTACAAGCCCTTAAAATTTCCAAGATTCAAAGTCGCTCCTTAGCAATTCTTAGCTCCTTTCCTTTACGCTCCAATCCGCTTATTTCAAGCCCTTGAAGTTCACAACCAACTTCTCTTCCATTTCCAATCAAAACCTATGAAAATGCCTTAGGTTTTCGCTGAGACTAACGTGAAAACGCTCGTTTTCCGAAATCTTTCTATTGAGATATCCTTACAATACCCTTAGGGACCTTGGGTTAAAGTCTTGTGGCTAATGGATCAAACTACAAATTTTTCTTGTGGAGGGGAGCTCAAACCCGAGAGCAATCTTGGCTAAGCTCAAAGTTTCTTGAAAATTTTCTAAGTGTGAAGACTTGTCTTGCACTAGTGTGTATATAATATACATTGGAGGGTCTAGATTATAACACTTGTTAAGTTTGGAGGGAAGAGATCAAGCCAAGTGGCCCTTGGACTTAGTCAACAATGTCAAGCTCTAATATTAGCAAGACTTGGTCTTCTACCATGGTCAATGACCATAATACCCCTGCATAAATTTGTCCAAGACCATTGGGGGGTGCCACGTGTCACCCTCCCATTCGTCCATAAAATTCCGTAACCCTCGTGGGCCCCACAAACGTAAAATTCCTCGGGTGGGCCCCACGTGACCAAATCCATAAAAATAAATTTCCATAATGATAATAAGTTCCATACTCTTCAAATAATGCATTTTGAGAATCTAATTCTCACCAACGAACATTTTTCCTTTCCGATGTTCGGAAGATTTTCCGTCGGAAAAACAATTCTTCCTTTCAAACCCTTTTCAGGTCTTGTGTTCCTTACTTACATTCTCTTAAACATGTCCTTGAATTACGGGGTGTAACACTAAGTATGTAAACATAAGTACAGTAAATAAGATCATAACTGGCCAAAAGATGACAGGGACAAGTATGAAAATCAATTACCAGATCCAACCGTGCCATATAAAATAGAAGCCAACTGTACCTTGTAAACATAGAGTCAATCAGGCCTTTTAAACCGAGTCATACTTAAAATCAGGAATGTCTGCCCATATAATCATGTACGGTTAAGGTTATCTATACCTGCATCATGGATGCTTGTCCATGGAATCAAAGACATATACTGCACGGTCCACAAGTGAAGGACGCGGTGAATATATACTGCCCGTCCCTTTCTGGGACACGGTAAACCTCTACATATACTGCCCGACCCTTTCTGGGACGCGGTAAACATTTTTCATATACATATACAGCCCGACCTTTTCTGCGACGCGGTAAAATGAAATACTACCACTTGCATGTATAGCTATCATGAGCAATTTTAATTCCTCTTTTGACTCTCAATACTTCTTTAAAATGGACTTTCATTTTAGAAAACTCAAGGCACTATCATGTCATGCATCATAAACTATTAAAATGAACTTTCATTTTAGAACTACCAAGACACTATCACATCTTGTATAAATCATTAAAATGAGCTTTCATTTTGGAACTACCAAGACACTATCACATCTGGTAATATTAGGGACTTAAACCCAAAAGTACTATGTACGTTCACCGTACATTCATTTTATAAAAATAGTCATATCATGTATCATTAGGGACTTGAACCCAAAAGTACTATGTAAGTCCACCGTACATTCATTTTATAAAAAGCATGCCAAAAGAAGAAGGATAATTCACATACCTTATAGGCTATGCCAACTTCACAACTAGAATACGTCTCAAGTAGTACTTCAAACTATAATGACAACAATACGTCTATCAATTCCATGATACTAGTATACACTTATACTACATATATGACTCTCCTTTCATATAAAAATTTGGGCAGCACTTCCCCTATTTATGCATACATTTCCACCTTATAAATAAGGCCAAATACATCAATAACCAAGCACCACTTAAGGGCATAACCAAAACAGCAACCAAGGTGATTCACACACCTATTTCTTATGTAAATCCGGTCTCTTAATCCATATAAAAACAACCCATAAAAACAGTCCATACTTCTACGACAATGAGGGTAAAATGTGAAGCTTACAACACCTTTATATACCCTTATTCCTTTAGGACTTACGTTAGCGATTTAACACATTAAACATGTATAATGATAACTGAATTTTCAGCATTATAACACCACAAAAAAGTCCGTGAAACTGCACAACAATGTCTAACAGTTTTAGGAAGTTTTCGGCCAACACCACAATAAAGCCCTTTTCACAATTCCTTATAATTCGACTCACATTTCAACATGTTTATATAAACTATAACAACTTATAACAACACGATTTCCTTCATTTTAACATGCGATTAGTGACGTTAAATAACAACAATAACCAACGAATCCAACATTACCAAAACTGTCCAGTTTCGGCTAGCATGCCAAAAACTGTCACATGTATTTCTTACTCTCCTTTTATCATAACACAATTTCATATATTAACTATAACACCATGTAACATCAAATTACTTCAAGAGGTAGAAGAAATCTTACCTTAATCTTAACCAAAAACAGTCCTAAAGTCACGGCACCACCACCCTGTTTTGCACAACTTCTTCACGTTAAAATCACACACACGTATCCTCTACAAGCTTGTAACTATCTTGCTTTCATGTTTTTCCTTACAAAAGTTCATATACAAGCTTAGGGTTTCAAGATAGTTTTGGTCCAAAATCGTGATCACTAAACTAGGAGAGTTAACCTGGCTTAGCACTTGGTTACGGTACTTAATCTTGGAAAATAACTTACACTTGTTCTTCACTTTGGCGAAGGTTTTCGAAAACTTGAGGGTTAAGGGAGAGATAAGAGAGTTTTGGATGATGCAGATATTATGAACAAAGTTGTCACGAACCAAACCCCGGGCCCGCGACTGGTGCCCTACCTGGGAACCTTTTTACCCATACATCACATATAACCAGCGGAAGCTAAAAGAAAACTCAAAATCTCATAAAAATAAAAATAGGCAAGCCGACAAGGCTACCACTTATATAGAATTGTCCAAACGGACTACAAATGTACATGACCAACCCACACATGACTACATACCTCTAAGAGTAAGACAACAACTATGACGGGACAAGGCCCCGACGTACCCCTGAATATACATGAGTCATAATGGAAGACCTGTACCAAAATGACTAGGCTCCGGAACAATGGAGTTGTCTCAACAAGCTAGCAAGGATCATATGCTCTCGGATCACCCAACTGAGTACCTATACATGCGGGCATGAACGCAGCCCCCCAAAGGGTGTCAGTACAACAAGTACTAAGTATGTAACCAGGAAGTACAGTAAACAAGATCATAACTGTACAAAAGAATGACAGGGACAAGTATGAAAATCAAATACCATATCCAACCGTGCCATATAAAATAAGAGCCAACTATACCTTTTTCCACTGTATCACTGTTGTTACATCCCGTAAGTCCAGGACATGTATAAGAGAATGTACATAAGGAATCAAGACTTGGAAATTAGTACGAAAGGAAGAATTGTTTTTCCGACAGAAAATCTTCCGAACGTCGGAAAGGAAAAATGTTCGTTAAGGAGAATTAGATTCTCAAAATGCATTATTTGAGGATTATGGAACTTTTAACATTATGGAAATTTGTTTTTACGGATTTGGTCATGTGGGGCCCACCCGAGGAATTTTACGTTTTGTGGGGCCCACGAGGGTCACAGAATTTTATGGACAAATGAGAGGGCGACACGTGGCACCCCCCACACACATGGTCTTGGTCGAATTAGTAAGGGGTAAAATGGTCATTGACCATCTTGGAAGATAAGTCTTCAAGCTTGAGATTGTTGACCAAGGTCAACTTGTCCACTTGGCTATTTAATTAATGATCCTCATCCTAGCCACACAATTGTGATAATCTAAACCCTCCATTGTGTTTTATATACCCAACTAGTAGCAAGACTTGGCATTTTACACTTAGAAAATTTGAGAGAACATTGAGCTTAGCCAAGAATGCTCTCGGGTTAGTGCCATCTCCCACACAAAATATTTGTAGTTTTGATCCATTGTTCACAAGACTTAAACCCAATGTCCCTAGGGGTATTGTAAGGATATCTCAATAGAAATATTTCAGAAAAACGACGTTTTCGTATTAGTCGCAAGGCGGAAACTTAAGGAGTTCTTCAACTTTGAAGTTGGAACTTGAAGATGGGTTCTTCATAGGTTTCTAAGGAGTGCTTGGAGTGGATTGGAACATAAGGAAAGGAGCTAAGAATTTCTAAGGCGCGACTTTGAATCTTGGAAATTTTAAGGGCTTGTAAAGGTATAAATTTTGTCGTTTTAGCAATTAATGTTTACTTATTGTTGTAGCTATGGATATTAGCAAGCATGATATGTATAGTATGAAGTTTGATAATTATATTGGCTATTGGAACCCTAATCCGAAAACTAGCATGTTTAGCCTTAAGATTACATTTCAAGTTGATTATCGTTTAAGCGTCGCGTGTTGTATAAGAAGGAAATTGTAGTTGTTGAAGTTGGTTATGACTATATAACATGTTAGACCTTAGAACTTGGAATTTTGAAAAGGATTGGAAAGACTTTGAATTGTCGGTTATGTTCTTGGCCGAGAATGGCTTGGATTTTTATACTACTTGATATGAATTGTGGGGCGGAATTTTACACGTATTGTAAGGCGTGTAATCCCCTTTGATTGGTTGTTGTTTTGTGCCTTAAATGTGGCGTGTTGGTTATTGTATTCGGCTTTGAAAAATGTGGCAAGTAAGTAGAAACAAAGGAGGTGCTGCCCGATTTTCCGTACAATAAGAGACCGTTTACTTAGTATTATTCTACGTTAGAAACTAGAATTGATAGTCATGTTGTGACCATTATAGGTTGACAATTCTACGTACGGCGTATTCGGCTTAACTTGTGGATTTAGCCGAAAAGGTATGTGAACTATCTCCTCTTCTAGCATGATTCCTTAAGATAAATAAAGTAAGTTCTACTCCTTAAATGATCCATTCCTTGGTTGTACTTGGATTGCCTAGTATATAATTTGTTCTATGTACTTCCTTGATTGTACTTTGATGTTTAAATTGTAAGTTGTATAATCCATTGCCTTAGTGGAGTTTGGATTCTTAAGAGTGAAAGTATTTTGCTTAAAGTACATGGAGTCTTGAAAAGGAAGTGGTTTCCAAACCTTTTGGCTAGTGCCTTAGTTCCAAAACCTAATGGTCGTTTTAATGACTTTAGGGGAGTCAAATGAGTGATTTACTTAATTGTTTTAAAAGAGGAGAAACGACATGATTTAAGAGATGTAACTTGTTTTAAAGGTGTGAGTTACTTGGGATTTATAAGTATAAGCTACTTGTTTTCTAAAGATTTAGAGACTTGAAGTATTTTGAAAGTTAAGAAACTTGATTTGAAAGTTTGTGATACTTGGTTTTAAGTATAAGTCTCTTGGTTATAAAAATAATGAAATTGTCTAAAACCATAAAGGGTTATAACGACTTTATGGGAAGTTGGTTATAACGGCTTTATGGAAGGTTAAGAAAGTTGTCTATTTTGATTATTAGGCATAACTTGCCTAGATTGTGAAGATTTGAAGTTACTTGATTCCAAGCTTTGAAATGAGTTTCTAAAAGTGTAGTAACTTACTTTGAAAAATAGACACACCTTGATACTACGGGTGTTAGTATCTTGGGGTTTTTCATAAAAAGGAGACTTTTGAAAAGAATGTAGGTACGTAGTACTTTGGCTTGGTTAATTGAGAATTATTCTAAGTGTGCCTTGATAAGTACTTTGGCTTGATTAATTGAGAATTGCCTATGTGTGCTGGTGATAGCCTTTGAGTGCAAGTATTATGTTTTATTACGTTGCCGTGACTCTCGGTTGGAGGGCCGGCTGTCTTGTTGTAAGTTACTTGGACGTACCGACAGTGATGTGGGATTCCACAGATATGCTTCCGTTATTTGTAGTACTTGGGTTAAATTCCCGGATTTTTATAAAAGACATGGTAGTGCTTATGTGTTGTTTGGCGGCCGGTTGAGATAGGGTAAGAGTATAAGTGAAGGGTAAACCCCCAAGACGCTATACCACCTTCTCCAGGGTAAGAGTATAAATGAGGGGTAAACCCCCAAGACATTATACCCCCTGCTTTACCACCTTCTCCAGGGTAAGAGTATAAATGAGGGGTAAACCCCCAAGACATTATACCCCATGCTTTACCACCTTCTCCAGGGTAAGAGTATAAATGAGGGGTAAACCCCAAGACGTTATACCACCTACTCGTTTTTCTACTTGGCCCGTACATTTTTAGGACACAGGTGGGACTTGGTGTTCATGTATGCCTATTGGTGTTATATTATATGATGGACTGCCGGCAGTGAGGAAGGATTCCACGGGCATGATTGATATTATGGGCGTGAGACCCATGGTTATATTTTAGTAATGATTTGAGGCACGCGCCCCGACTTGATATGATCATTGTTTATGTAATCAGTAGGTCGATATCATACATGTCTCCTATTTTGTTAGATCTTATGATTTCATTACGCATTTTTCACTTCACATACTTGGTACATTCTTCGTCTCGACCTCGCGGGCCGCGTTCATGCCGCAGTTTAGGTAATGATTTGGTGATCCGCAGTGTAGGACCGCTTAGAGTTTTTGGATAGCTCCATCTGCTCGTGAGTTTATCTTTTTGGTATAGATCCTTCAAGATGTGCTTTTATGCGCTTATGGGTACGGCGGCCTTGTCCCGCCCTAGTTCAAGATAACTCTTAGGTCTGTATTCATATGTGGATTGGACTCATATGCAGATAGTGTATTTTTTTATATATATTATGGCGGCCTTGTGGCTTTGCCCTTAGACGTATGTTGGTTTTGAAAAAATAAAAATGAGGTGTTATTTAATTTCCAGCTTACTTAGTTGTTAAGATGTAGGGTGCCTGTGTAGGGCACCATCCGCCCGAGTTCGGCGTGACAGTGGTATCGAGCAACACCTCTGAATGTTTACAAACCATGTCTAGTAGAGTCTTGATTATCGGTGTGTTGCAGCCACACCCATAAACAGTGAGGCTACAGGACATTTAGGAGTTGGTTTCTATTCTTCTCACTCTAAGATCGTGCCATGAAAGTGTTAGTAAGATGATTCCTCTCGACGTAATTTTGTGTTACGCTTATTCCTCCAAGGAGGGCAACGCCTGTAAGGGCAAAGGAGTAGCAGGAGCTACTAGTCGACTCGGAGAGTTGATAGGGCTCGTGCCTGTGGTATACCTGATGTTGTGCCACGCTGGCGAGTTCTTCTCGCGCTGTGTTTTGAGACCTCAAGCACTGAGCCTCCAGTTTCTCGCTTAGGAGAAAACTATAGGTCATGAGGAAGCGATTATGTTATTGACCAAGATAGCGGTGCTACGGCTTCATCAGCAGGAGGTTATTCGCCCAGACAGACAGTGTACGTGGGTAGAGGGCCAGCGGAGATCTCAGCATAAGAGGCTAGACCGGTTGGTTATCCCGGTGAGTTTTGGACGAGCATTTCAAGCCGAGTGAGATATTCGTCCCAGCCTACCCAGTACATATCCCCGCAGCCCACAGGTGGGAGATTTGACCCCACAAGGTATTTAGGAGCCGGTCCAAGCTCCAGGGGTCGAGGTTCTCAGAGGAGCAGAGGACTTTCTCGGTCGAGGCCACCTATTCCTCAGTGTTTCAGATGTGGTAAGCGTCATTCGGGGAAATGTCGTTATGGCACAGGTGTTTGTTTTTGTTGTGGCCGTCCGGGCCATATACGGAGGGTATGTCCTTTTAGAAAGGGCACCGGTGAGGTGGCTCAGCCTATGAGGCCGATGGTTGATTCCCTTTCCTCCACAGCTGTACGCCCCTGCATGGTGTTGAATGTCACCACCGTGGTAGAGGTCAGGGTGGAGTTTATAGTTCTGGCGGTCCTTCGAACCGCAGAGATGACGTGACTAATGGACAGGATCAGGAGGCGACATCACACGGAGTTACAGGTATATTTTGATTCTTTTGAATCATACGTGCATTGTTAGATTCAGATTTTGCCCTAGCGTATATGTTTTCCCTTTATTGCTAGCAGTTGTAAGTGATAGTACCCCCAGAGGTAGAAATACATTTATTAGTAAAGTGAGAAGTTAAGAATGTTGACAAGAATGATAAAGTGAACTGAGGCTATAGTTGTGTAGAGTTCACAAGTTGTAGTTACCCCATAATAAGAGTAAGACCGATAGGGAAGATTGTACAGTAGAAATACTTTGGCTTATGTGATGAACCTCTAGTGAATGGGAGGATAGGGTGAGAAGTACCTTGAGATAAGAGAGATATTTATTTCAGACTAAGAATGAGAAGTTAAGTGTGACGACGGGTCGGGTTATGGACTCATTTCGGGTCAACCGATAGTTTGGAATGGGGTGATGTCAATTGGATATGGTTCCGCGATGTGATAGGGTCACGAGGGTGCAAGGCCCAAGTCTAGTTGATCGTTGTACGAGTTCGTGGATGCGTTCCACCGGAACTAGGTCATAAGGACCGAGAAGAGCCTTAACGGTAATGTAAGTAACAATATGGCCAAGTTTGGGTAGTAACTCCAAGAATTGGGGCACAGAAACAATATTTGAGATGTTGTACGTTTACTAAATAAGTTGGAAGTACGAGAAAGTATGACAAGTAAGAAAAGAAAGGAACCTCTAAGGATCCCGTGTTTGAGAAGACAGTAACCTTCGAGTATGGTGAGAAGGGACCACGGACGGAAGGTCCATTGTTATGTTTACGTATGTTATGTGGTGGCCATGTGTGGCATCGTTGGTCTTGTGCAGTTTTGATTGATAGGCATAGTATAGAGTTTATGCCGGAGTTTGTATAGCATGACAACCGACTAAGAACATTCGGGGACGAATGTTTCTAAGGGGGGAAGAATGTTACATCCCGTAAGTCCAGGACATGTATAAGAGAATGTACGTAAGGAATCAAGACTTGGAAATTAGTACGAAAGGAAGAATTGTTTTTCCGACAGAAAATCTTCCGAACGTCGGAAAGGAAAAATGTTCGTTAAGGAGAATTAGATTCTCAAAATGCATTATTTGAGGATTATGGAACTTTTAACATTATGGAAATTTGTTTTTACGGATTTGGTCATGTGGGGCCCACCCGAGGAATTTTACGTTTTGTGGGGCCCACGAGGGTTACATAATTTTATGGACGAATGAGAGGGCGACACGTTGCACCCCGCCCCACACACATGGTCTTGGTCGAATTAGTAAGGGGTAAAATGGTCATTGACCATCTTGGAAGATAAGTCTTCAAGCTTGAGATTGTTGACCAAGGTCAACTTGTCCACTTGGCTATTTAATTAATGATCCTCATCCTAGCCACACAATTGTGATAATCTAAACCCTCCATTGTGTTTTATATACCCAACTAGTAGCAAGACTTGGCATTTTACACTTAGAAAATTTGAGAGAACATTGAGCTTAGCCAAGAATTCTCTCGGGTTAGTGCCATCTCCCACACAAAATATTTGTAGTTTTGATCCATTGTTCACAAGACTTAAACCAAATGTCCCTAGGGGTATTGTAAGGATATCTCAATAGAAAGATTTCGGAAAAACGGCGTTTTCGTATTAGTCGCAAGGCGGAAACTTAAGGAGTTCTTCAACTTTGAAGTTGGAACTTGAAGATGGGTTCTTCATAGGCTTCTAAGGAGTGCTTGGAGTGGATTGGAACATAAGGAAAGGAGCTAAGAATTGCTAAGGCGCGACTTTGAATCTTGGAAATTTTAAGGGCTTGTAAAGGTATAAATTTTGTCGTTTTAGCAATTAATGTTTACTTATTGTTGTATCTATGGATATTAGCAAGCATGAGATGTATAGTATGAAGTTTGATAATTATATTGGCTATTGGAACCCTAATCCGAAAACTAGCATGTTTAGCCTTAAGATTACATTTCAAGTTGATTATTGGTTTAAGCCGTCGCATGTTGTATAAGAAGGAAATTGTAGTTGTTGAAGTTGGTTATGACTGACTATATAACATGTTAGACCTTAGAACTTGGAATTTGGAAAAGGATTGGAAAGACTTTGAATTGTCGGTTATGTTCTTGGCCGAGAATGGCTTGGATTTTTATACTACTTGATATGAATTGTGGGGCGGAATTTTACACGTATTGTAAGGCGTGTAATCCCCTTTGATTGGTTGTTGTTTTGATCCTTAAATGTGGCGTGTTGGTTATTGTATTCGGCCTTGAAAAAGGTGGCAAAGTAAGTAGAAACAAAGGGGGTGCTGCCCGATTTTCCGTAGAATAAGAGACCGTTTACTTAGTATTATTCTACGTTAGAAACTAGAATTGATAGTCATGTTGTGACCATTATAGGTTTACAATTCTACGTACGGCGTATTCGGCTTAGCTTGTGGATTTAGCCGAAAAGGTATGTGAACTATCTACTCTTCTAGCATGATTCCTTAAGATAAAGAAAGTAAGTTCTACTCCTTAAATGATCCATTCCTTGGTTGTACTTGGATTGCCTAGTATATAATTTGTTCTATGTACTTCCTTGATTGTACTTTGATGTTTAAATTGTAAGTTGTATAATCCATTGCCTTAGTGGAGTTTGGACTCTTAAGAGTGAAAGTATTTTGCTTAAAGTACATGGAGTCTTGAAAAGGAAGTGGTTTCCAAACCTTTTGGCTAGTGCCTTAGTTCCAAAACCTAATGGTCGTTTTAATGACTTTAGGGGAGTCAAAAGAGTGATTTACTTAATTGTTTTAAAAGAGGAGAAACGACATGATTTAAGAGATGTAACTTGTTTTAAAGGTGTGAGTTACTTGGGATTTATAAGTATAAGCTACTTGTTTTCTAAAGATTTAGAGACTTGAAGTATTTTGAAAGTTAAGAAACTTGATTTGAAAGTTTGTGATACTTGGTTTTAAGTATAAGTCTCTTGGTTATAAAAAGAATGAAATTGTCTAAAACCATAAAGGGTTATAACGGCTTTATGGAAGGTTAAGAAAGTTGTCTATTTTGATTATTAGGCATAAGTTGCCTAGATTGTGAAGATTTGAAGTTACTTGATTCCAAGCTTTGAAATGAGTTTCTAAAAGTGTAGTAACTTACTTTGAAAAATAGACACACCTTGATACTATGGGTGTTAGTGTTATACCCCGTAATTCCAGGGTATGTATGTGTTATACCCCGTATTTCCAGAGTATGTACGTAAGGGCGTACGTACAAAAGTTTAAGCCTTAAAGTAGACTAAGGGACGAAATTTTGTGCACAGCTACCAAAAAGAATGGTTTTCCGACGAAACGTTTTCCAAACTTTGCGAAGGGAAAAATACGGCTATGTCATTTATTATTTTTGCGGATTTTTCCGAGAGATGAAATATTTTGGACCAACGAGAGGGCGACAAGTGTCACCCTCAAGTGGCGGATTGCTTGGACGATTTGGGGCACACGTTTTTTCCATTTTTGTTGCCTAAAACATTGGTCAAGGTTAGGTAGGATATTTGTGAGATATTTTGTCTAGTTGATGAGCAAGTGGGACCCACTTACACATGTCCAAATCCCCACCCTACACTTGCCTACCACTTGTCTTGATCTTGGCCATTGGTTGGCCTATAAATACCCCCCTTAGTTGATGAACTTCTTCATCCACACTTAGACATTTCAAGTCTAAAAATCCTCTCCTCCTTAGTGTAGTTTCGTCCAAGTCCCCTCCCTTCGAGAGGCCCTCGGAGAAATACCCCCTCTAGTTGTTCTAACCGAAATACTACCCCCTTGGTTGAGAAATACTTCTCCAAGTATTGTTGTAATGCCAAAATACTCTAGCCCAAAACCTTTGTAGTATTTCCAAGTACCTATCTAAAAGCCGTGAAAATACTACTATACTTTCCTTTAGTCACTAAACGAAACCCTAAGGAAATCTTCATAGTTGGTTGAAGTATTTACGTAGGTTGGTTAGAACTTCTAAGGGTTGTTTGGAGCGGTTGGAGCGCCTGTCACGACCAACCCGCTCGTGGATCGTGCCTTACCCCGCACCCTAGTGATACAACATCGAGAAAACCAATGAAATAAAAACTTAAACATACAAATAGATATGGATCAAGATAAAGAAAATAGGCCAACCAAAACGGTTGCCTTTCTCGCATATATATATATATATAGACATTTGAACAAGCATAATCCTTACAACCCCCCACAACAAGGTCACTGCACCTCTAAGATTTTTACAACAACTATGACGGACAGGGTCCGCCATACCGAATGTACAAGAACTACTGCACTCGGGTAACATACCAAAAGATAAGCCTCCAAGGAACGAGCTTCCAACACGCCGAAATGTGATCCTAAAAGCTGGATCGACGATAGATGTACCTCTACTGCGGCATGAACGCAGCCCCGAAGGAGGTCGATAACAGTACCAAGTATGTGAAATCAGTAAATCAGTAAATGAAATCATAGTAGTCTATATAAAGCAGGAGACATGTATGATAACCAGACTACAGTACACACATATAACAGTTATATCAAGTCAGGGACTCACGCCCTCCAAATCATCACTCGTGCCCGTGGAATTCCTTCCTCACTGCCGGCAGTCTATGATATAGCAACACCAAGGAGTATACATGAACACCAGGTCCCACCTGTGTCAATAAAACCGTACGGGGCAAGTATAACTACCAGATCCGACCGTACCAATAATACTGTACAACCATATCACGGGCGACACGTGGCAAGTGCAATAGCCTCGCGGCTCCTCCCGCGCCACGTGAGCGACGGGGCAAGTGAATCGGCTACGCGCAGATCACAACCGTAAGTCACGGCTCCATCCAAACATTGACTCGCGGGCGACACGTGGCAAGTGCACTAGCCTCGCGCCTCCTCCTGCGCCACGTAGTCGACGGGGCAAGTGAATCGCCGTGCACCGATCACAACCGTAAGTCACGATACTTCACCACGGCCGACACGCGTGGTAAGTGCACAACCGCTACCAGATCCACTGCGTCACGTGAGTGACGGGGCAAGTAAACAGCACGCGCACGATCACAACCGTAAGTCACGGCTCCATCCAAACACCGACTCGCGGCCGACACGTGGCAAGTGCACTAGCCTCCACCGGCTCCTCCTGCGCCACGTGTTGGCGGGGCAAGTGAATCGGCGAGCACCGATCACAACCGTAAGTCACGATACTCGCGCGAAGGCGACACGTGGCAAGTGCAATAACCGCTACCAGATCCACCGCGCCACGTGGCGGCGGGGGGCAAAGCAGCACGCGACCGATCACAACCGTAAGTCACGATACCGCCATAACCATAATGGTCACATGTCCACGTAAACCATCAACGGTGTAGATAGGCCCATGTAACAATGCTAATGGAAGCATACCCGTGGAATCTCCCGTCACTGCCGGTACGTCCAAGTAAGTTCTCAACAAGTCAACCGGCCCTCCATCGAGAGACGCGGTAGTATAGAAACACAATTCTTGCACAACAAAGACTATCACCATAAGCATAGGCAAGTTACACAACACCAAACATAGGCAAGTTATACATAACTCAAGGTACTTTTATGTCATAGTCCGGGTTTTAACCCTAAAGTACTACGTACGTTAAATTCCTTTTGAAGATCCATTTCTTTTACAAAGGTCACCCGATACCCGTAGTATAAAAATAGAGTGACTCACATTTTTAGGTAAACCAAAACACTTTCCTTTTCAACAACATTCTTTTCCCTAAAGTTCCAGTTTGCCTAATTTCAATTACTCAAGTCTCTTTATTTTAGAAAAGTTTCATAGTTCAACGTCTTAATCTCTTTTAAAACAAATGAGTAACATATGCCTTATATGTGAGTAGGTTATTCTTGTTTATAATCAATCTTATTAAGCAGCCATGATCTAGGAAATGTAATATCATTTTGTCTCATCTTAGTTTCTATACGGATGGAGGTTTCTACTGGTTTTAATAATACTTCATTATTCAATACATTTTCCTTTATTAGCGCTGCAGTGGTTTGTTCGCTACTTGTTCTCATTCCCGAAATCAGTAAAACATTATCCCTTTTATCTTCCTTAAGACGTTATACCTAACTTCCCATAAAGCTAGTATAACTCTTAAGCTTTCAAAAACCAAATATTACTCTTCTTTCAAAATGATTCCTTTGAAATACTTCAAGTTCTTTATTATCACACATCAAGTCAGTTATAAGTCAAATCAGTTATCTTTTTAAAAATCACAAAGCATTTTCTTACCTACATAAAGCTGTTATAACTAACTTCTCATAAAGTCGTTATAACACTTTATGTTTTAAACCAATCAAGTACATTTAACATATGTACGTCTCTGATTTCAGATAGTTGTACACATATCATGCTAGAAAAGATAGGAAGAGGTTCACATACCTCGCGACGATTATCGACTAATAGCAAAACGCTCCAAGTACCTCAAACCGTCGGCTACACCTTAAGCCAAGTAGATCACGCCACACGTAGTACTTCAACCTATAGAGGCCACAAGGCGCCTATTAACATCTAGATCTCAACGTAGAATATTCTCTGTAAAATTTGGCGACTCCCCACTCCAACCGCGTAAATCTCCTCCTCTATCGAGGCCTGCTAACAGGCCAACAACTCCCTAGAGGGGGGGGGGTTGTACGTCTAATCCGGACGTGTACAATTCTACTTCACGAGAATGCTACACAAGTCTCATCTGATACACCTACGTAATTCTGATTCGATTCTCTTCTTTAAATTCAGGCTTAAGTCAAAAGACATTGCCGCAAAACTATGTTCAGTTCTATATATAGTATACTTCAACTATATATTCCTACAACATGTAATTTCCAATTGCAATAGAAGGTCAAGAGTGTTTACCTCGATAAGCCAAAAATTATCCAAGTTTATATGTCGATCCTGAGCAAGGTTTAGCTCCTACTCTGTGCGCTCCAACCCGCTCCAAACAACCCTTAGAAGTTCTAACCAACTTCTACCCAAATACTTCAACTATCAATGAAGATCTCCTTAGGGTTTCGTTTAGTGGCTAAAGGAAAGTATAATAGTATTTTCCGGGCTTTTCGTATAGAGGGTACTTGGAAATACTACAAAGGTTTTGGGCTAGAGTATTTTGGCATTCCAACAATACTTGGAGAGTATTTCTCAACCAAGGGAAAGGTGTATTATACGAAACAACTAGGCAGGGGGTGCCTCTCGCCAAGCCTCACTCAAGAGGGAGGCTCTCGGCCAAGGGCTCACAAAGGGGGGAAGGGTGTGGCGGACGAACTACCTCAAGGGGGAGGGAGTATTTGAGACTTTGAAATTGCTCAAGTGTGGATGAAATAACTCTTCAACAAGGGGGGTATTTATAGGTCAAGAAATGGCCAACCAATGGCCAAGATCAATCCAAGTGTAAGGCAAGTGTAGGGCTAGGATTTAACCAAGTACACCTTATCCATCTACCACCAAAATATCACAAAATATCCTACCAACTACCTTGACCCCAATCGTCCAATTGCCGCCCCAATTGCTTCCAATGTGAGGGTGACACATGTCACCCTCCCGTTGGTCCAAAATGTTTCGTCTCTCCGAAAAATCCGCAAAAATTATAAATGACATAGCCGGAATTTTCCCTTCGCAAGTTTAGTAAAATGTTTCATCGAAAAACGATTCTTTTCGGCACTTGTGCCCAAATTTCGATCCTTGCCAATCCTTAAGGCTTAAATTATAATACGTACGCCCTCACATACATACTCTGGAAATACGGGGTATAACATTCTACCCTCCTTAGAAACATTCGTCCCGAATGTTCCTTCCCTAGACGGATAACGATAAAGTTCCTCTAACAAGTTGCCAACGCCACACCTGGCCACGAAATAACACACGTTCTCTTCCTTCCTTACTCGTCGTGCCCTTCTCGAACACTTGAACTCTTCTAGTATACGTACCATACTTCAGTCATCGCTTCAGTTTCCAAAACTTTGGAGTCACCACTTCCAAACTTGGTCATCTTACTAGCCTCAATCTTCCTTAAGGCCATTCCCGGCCTTCACGATCCGCTTCTGGTCGAACATATCCACGAACTCATACGATGGTCATCTAAACTTGGGCCTAGCACCCTCGTGACCCTACCACCTGGCGGGACCACCCAGAGCTGACCCCACCTCGAAACAGGCCGCGGGTTGGCCCGCAACATGGCCCCAACCCGACCTACTTAACGCATCAAGCTCTCGTTTCCCGATCCGGAACAATCTTACCTATACAGGTCATGAAAGCTACCACTTCCATTTTACACTACCCAAGGAATTTCCCACCATTACTCCACGTATACATATACATTCTGACAAAGATCACCCGCAAAGTCTTGTACTCAAGACGGCCTTACATCTAAGGTCTTAACTGTAATATTCTAAGGTTCATTATTTTCTCACCCCCAGGCTTACCCTTTTCACTAACCAGGCTTCTAAGTCACATTTTAGCACAAAGCTATCCGAACATAACACTAAACACATCATCAAAACATCAATACATACAAATCTCTAGAGGGTTAAGGATATACCTGAAAAATAGGCGGTTCAGAGGACCGCTAAAACTGGGAACTTCCACCGCGACCTCTACCGGGGCCTGCCGGTGTATGAACATCCTGCCTAGCTATGGAAGGTGAAGAACCCACAACTGGTCTAGTAGTCTGTGCTATCCCACCAGTGCTACCCCTGGTCGGACAGTCTCCCATCAAATGGCCCTGTCGGCCGCAAGTATAGCAATCTCCCAAACCAGTACGACATTCCCCTCTATGGGCTTTACCACAACGGTCACACTGAGATACGGGTGGCCTCATCCGGCGAGCACTCCTACTCCCCTGAAAATCTGAACCCTGGGAGCCCTGACCTGCTCCTGCATATCCCAAACGTCCCGACGACGGTGGGGGACCACTTGGTACTGGCGTTGGCGCATAACTGGCCTGCTGCTGAGGCGGTCCGCCTCGAAAGTCACCAAAGGACCGTGCTGCTCGCCTCTTCGCGATCTTCGTCATTCGCCGATTTCTCGCCTCACATCCTAGTGCATAAGCTGCATGCGGGCAATGTTCATGCCGGTGAAGAGCTACACCAACAACTCTCGCTAGGTAATCATCGAGCCCCGTAACATATCGGTGCACTCGATCCTCCATACTAGCTACTAACGCGGACGACGCCAATGAGTCGAACTCACATTGTACTCCCGAACCGCGCGGCTCGCCGCAACACCAAAAATCATCGGCCCGAGCCCTCGCCTCGTGGAGGCAAGAAATGTGCAAGAAATGCCTCAGAACTCGTTCCAAATAGGCTGGAGGCGTGCTCCCCGGGACAGCTCACGATCAAACGATCGCGGTATCAGCGGCGATCGAACCTAAGACCACCGACTCGGTCTCCGATGCCTTGATCACTCTCATGATCTGCGAATCGCCGGATGAACTCCTGCGGATCATCCTCGTGTCTCGACCCATAAAACTCGCGGGCTACAACTCGTAAAATCCGTAGCCTCAAACTATCGATCTAAAGTGAACCATCGTGCTCACTGGGCTGCTGCGTCGGCCTATCCTCGTATGCGCCACAACCCGCCAATAATCGGGCTAACTCGCGTAACCCATCTCCTCTGCTCCGCATGCGGGACTAGAGGCTCGTGCTGTGGTCTCAGAGAGGCTGCCACGTCTACTCGCGCCTCCTCTCTGCCTTGCCGCCTTCTCGGGCGGGTTGCCTGCGGCGGAGGCATAACTGGTAAAAACGAAATACGTCAGATGGGTCCGACTTACAACACAACTCTAAGGCACGATCTCAGAATGAGAAGAATGGAAACCAATCCTATGTCATGCAGCCTCCTGATTATAGATGTGGTGCACAACACACCGATAATCAAGACTCTACTAGACACGGTCTGTAGACACTTTCCGAGGACTAATCGCTTGATACCACTTTTGTCACGACCGAACCGCCCGTGGATCGTGCCTTACCCGGTCACCCTAGTGATACAACATCAGAGAAAACCAGCGGAAATAAAAACTTAAACATACAAATAGATATGGATCAAGATAAAAGAAAATAGGCCAACCAAAACGGTTGCCTTTCTGCATATATATATATATATATAGACATTTGAACAGTTACAATCCTTACAACTCTGCCCACAACAGTGCTACAAACCTCTAAGATTTTTACAACAACTATGACGGGACAGGGCCCCGCCATACCCCTGAATGTACAAGAACCTGCGCACTGTGGTAACATACCAAAAGATAAGCCTCCGAAGGAACGGAGCTTCCCAATACGCTGAAATGTGATCCTAAAAGCGGGGATCGACAACCGATGTACTTTTACCTGCGGCATGAACGCAGCCCCCCGAAGGAGGTCGATAACAGTACCAAGTATGTGAAACTATAAATCAGTAAATGAAATCATAGTAGTCTATATAAATCGGGAGACATGTATGATAACGGACTACGATTACACACATATAACGATTATATCAAGTCGTGGACTCGCCTCCAAATCATCACTGTGCGTGGAATTCCTTCCTCACCTGGCCATCTATGATATAGCAACACGAGTATACATGAACACCGTGTCCCACCGTGTCAATAAAACCGTCGCGGGCAAGTATAACTACCGGATCCGACCGCACCAATAATCTCGCACAACCATATCATGAAGTTGACATGTGGCAAGTGCAATAGCCTCGCGCCTCCTCCTGCGCCACGTGGCGACGGGGCAAGTGAATCGGCTACGCACAGATCACAACCGTAAGTCACGGCTCCATCCAAACACCGACTCGCGGCGACACGTGGAAAGTGCACTAGCCTCCACCGG
Organism: Przewalskia tangutica; assembly: GCA_029844215.1. Lineage (NCBI taxonomy): Eukaryota > Viridiplantae > Streptophyta > Magnoliopsida > Solanales > Solanaceae > Przewalskia > Przewalskia tangutica. The sequence continues at coordinate 93,195 of JAQGDG010000151.1, forward strand.
CTCCTCCTCGCGCCACGTGGTGAAGGGGCAAGTGAATCGCCAGCACCCGATCACAACCGTAAGTCACGATACTTCACCGAGAAGCTGACACTTGGAAAGTGCAATAACCGCTACAGATCCACTGCGCCACGTGGCGGCGGCAAGTAAAGCATGCACGCGATCACAACCGTAAGTCACGCGGCTCCATCCAAACACGACTCGCGAAGGCGACACGTGGCATGTGCACTAGCCTCTCCACTCCTCCTGCGCCATGTAGGCGACGGGGCAAGTGAATCGCCAGCACCCGATCACAACCGTAAGTCACGATACTTCGCCGCGCGAAGGCGTCGTGGCAAGTGCAATAACCGCTACGGATCCACTGCGCCACGTAGGCGACGGGGCAAGTAAGCACTACGCGCGATCACAACCGTAAGTCACGATACTTCGCCATAACCATAATGGTCACATGTCCACAGAAACCATCAACGGTGTAGACATGCTCATGTAACAATGCTAATGGAAGCATACCCGTGGAATCTCCCGTCACTGCCGGTACGTCCAAGTAAGTTCTCAACAAGTCAACCGGCCCTCCATCGAGAGACGCGGTAGTATAGAAACACAATTCTTGAACAACAAAGACTATCACCATAAGCATAGGTAAGTTACACAACACCAAACATAGGCAAGTTATACATAACTCAAGGTACTTTTATGTCATAGTCCGGGTTTTAACCCTAAAGTACTACGTACGTTAAATTCCTTTTGAAGATCCATTTCTTTTACAAAGGTCACCCGATACCCGTAGTATAAAAATAGAGTGACTCACATTTTTAGGTAAACCAAAACACTTTCCTTTTCAACAACATTCTTTTCCCTAAAGTTCCAGTTTGCCTAATTTCAATTACTCAAGTCTCTTTATTTTAGAAAAGTTTCATAGTTCAACGTCTTAATCTCTTTTAAAACAAATGAGTAACATATGCCTTATATGTGAGTAGGTTATTCTTGTTTATAATCAATCTTATTAAGCAGCCATGATCTAGGAAATGTAATATCATTTTGTCTCATCTTAGTTTCTATGCGGATGGAGGTTTCTTCTGGTTTTAATAATACTTCATTATTCAATCCATTTTCCTTTATTAGCGCTGCAGTGGTTTGTTCGATACTTGTTCTCATTCCCGAAATCAGTAAAAAATTATCCCTTTTATCTTCCTTAAGACGTTATACCTAACTTCCCATAAAGCTAGTATAACTCTTAAGCTTTCAAAAACCAAATATTACTCTTCTTTCAAAATGATTCCTTTGAAATACTTCAAGTTCTTTATTATCACACATCAAGTCAGTTATAAGTCAAATCAGTTATCTTTTTAAAAATCACAAAGCATTTTCTTACCTACATAAAGCTGTTATAACCAACTTCCCATAAAGCCGTTATAACACTTTATGTTTTAAACCAATCAAGTACATTTAACACGTATGCGTCTCAGTCTTACATATGTCACGACTAAATCGGGGGCGTGGATCGTGCCTACCGGGCACCCTAGTGACACAACATCGAGTAATCGAACATAAAACAACAACATGAGATAATGAAATATAAAACAATAATGCAGGAAAACTTGCCTTTTCGGCATATATATAACCATCAACTCTTTTACAAATGAATGCTTAATCCTTTTTACCAACTCCGCCACAACAGCATTTCTGCACCTCTAAGAATGATACGACCACAATGGCGGGGCGGGGCCGCCAAACCCCGAATGTAAACACTTACTACGGCGGGACTATACCACCGATAAGCCTCCGAGAAACGGAGCTTCCCAACGCTGAATGTGACCACGAGCTAGATCAACGATCGATGTACCTCAACTCGCGGCATGAACGCAGCCCGAAGGAGGTCGATAACAGTACCAGTATGTGAAACTAAAAATAAATCAGAAATGAAATCATAGTAGTCTATACAAAGCGGGAGACATGTATGATAACAAACTACGATTCACCATAAATAGCGATCATGTCAAGTCATGGACTCACACCTCAAGTCATCACTCCAATTTAACCACGGGTCTCACGCCCACAACATCAATCGTGCGTGGAATACCTTCCTCACCGCCGTTTATGATATACAAGCACCAAGGAATACATATGAACACGAGTCCACTGTGTCCTAATAAAAGCATGCGGGGTAAATCGAAGGCATAGCCGACTACTAACACCAGCAGTACCAACAAGGTCATAAATCGTATCTTAAGATCTGCCTGCATCGTCACATGATCAAAGCCGCCACTTGCCCGCGATATCTAATGTCTGGCGTCTAGTCCTGGAACTTCCCGCAGCTTCGCATATGACAATCTCATAGGACCGCATTAGGTATTACCCGAATCGAGGGTAGATACTCCCCGGCATCGTCCTGGACTATCGAGTCAGAATGGCCACAAGTACCGCATGCCCATAAAGGACGCACTAACACGGAACTCTCGTAGCTCCGCATAGGCCCCGGGACCGCATGAGGTATTCTCGAATCATGGTCCCGCACCTTTGAGTCTACCCGCATCGGAGGCAGCTTAACCCGGAATCATCTCAAGAGATGAATGCCACAATACTATCATAACGATGATAGTTAATAAGCACAATCAGAAACCCGCACACAAACATCACAAGATACTAACACACGTAGCATCCTAACACGTTTACTTATCAAAGCAACAAGAAAGTATTACAAGGTTATCACAAACCAATACAATCAAGTTATTCACACAAGGTACTTTCTACTAACAAGTTCGTATCTATCCCCAAAGTACTTCACACATTAAAATCTAAAGAAAGATCTGCTTCTTTCACATAAGTCACACAATACCGTAGTATAAAATAGAGTATTGTCCTTTTAAGAAAACTAAAACTCTTACCTTTGTAAAATCAAGTAACAACATTATTTTCCAAACGCCCAAGTTTGCCTAATTTCAAATGTTCACGTTTCTTATTTTAGAAAGGTTTAGTAGTTCATAGTCTTATTCATTTAAGAATATAATTCTCTTTTAAACAACTGAGAAACATAAGCCTTATATGTGAGTAGGATATTCTTGTTTATAACAATCTTATTACATGACCATGATCTAGGAAATATCATTTTGTCTCATCTTAGCTTCATGCAGATGGAAGTTTCTCTGGTTTTAATAATACTTAATTATTCAAAACATTTCCTTTTATTAACGCAGTTGGTTTGTCGATACACATTCGATTTCCAAATCAAGAAAGCATTCTTAAGCCGTTATACCTAACTTCCCATAAAGCTAGTATAACTCTTAAGTTTTCAAACACCAAGTATTACTTCTTTCAAAATGATTCAAAAATCTTTTGAAATACTTCAAGTTCTTTCTTATCATATAACAAGCGCTTATAGTTCAAATCGGTTACCTTTTAAAAACCACATGTATTTTTCTTACTAACATAAAGTCGTTATAACCAACTTCCCATAAAGCCGTTATAACACTTTATGTTTTAAACCACTCAAACACATTTAGCACGTATGCGTCTACCGCATTACATAGTTCACACATATCATGCTAGAAGAGATAGGAAGAGGTTCACATACCTCGCGGCGAGTATCGACTCATAGCAAAACGCCCAAGTACTTCCGTCGGCTACCTTAAGCCACGTGGATCGCGCCACACGTAGTACATCAACCTATAAGGCCACAAGGCGCTATTAACATTTAGATCTCATCGCAGAACATTCTACCGAAATTCAGCAAAGACTCTCCCCAACAGCGTAAACCTCCTCCACTAACGAGGCCGCTACCAAGCCAACCAGGGGTTATATACATCTAACCACTGCGGTACAATTCTACTCCACGGCATTACTACACAAGTCTCTAATGTCTGATCCTATGTAATTCTGATTCGATTCATTCTTGAGCTTAAGTCAAGGACATTGCCACAAGCTATGTTCGATTATATATATATAGTATACTTCAACTATATAATCTAACGACATGTAATTTCCAATTACAAATAGAGGACAAGATATTTACCTCGATAAGCCCATAATTATCCGAGTTTAATGTCGATCCGGCAATCGTTTAGCTCAACTCCGAGCGCTCAACCGCTCTAAACCACCCTTAGAAATTCTAACCAACTTCTACACAATACTCCAATGACTATGGAGATTTTCCTAGGGTTTCGGTTTTGTGGACGGAAGTATAATAGTATTTACGGGCTTTTCAGATAGGTATAACCTTAGAATACTACAAGGTATCTGGCTAAGGTAATTTGGGCATAATAATAATACTAGAGTATTTCTACACCACAAAGGGGTATTATACTAAAGCAACTAGGTTAGGGGTACCACGGCCACACTACTAGGAGGGGGTGTACCCTCTGCCAAGGCCTCACAAAGGAAGGGGAGGGACGAAACCATAAGGAAGGGAGGAGGATTCTAACACTTAGGAAATATTTAGGATGAAGAAGTTCATCAAAGGAGAGGGTATTTATAGCACAAGCCAAGGCCAACCAATGGCCAAGATCTAGCCAAGTGTATAGCAAGTGTAAGGCCAAGATTCACCCAAGTGCCCCTAGACCCTACTCCTTAAAACCTCACAAATATCTACACAAAAATCAACCAAGACTTGCTCATTCAATCGGCCCTAACGCCTTCTTGAGTCCACCAACGAGAGGGTGCCAAGTGTTGCCCTCTCGTTGGTCCAAAACGCTTCGTCTCTCGGAAAAATCCGCAAAAATACTAAATGACATAGCCGTAATTTACCCTTCGTAAGTTAGGTAGAACGTTTCGTCGAAAAACGACTCTAACCGGGTGTTGTGCACAAACATATTTCGGCCCAAGGGTGCCACATGGGGGTGACACGTGTCGCCCCCCGATTCGTCCAAAATATTTCGTCTTCCGAAAATATCTATAACGGCCAAAATCTCAAAATCAAAGCGGGCTACAAAACAGAATTTCTCCGTGGGCCCACGTGACCATTTCCGAAAATAAAATTCCATAATTCTAATATAATCTAAGAAGTCCAAAAACCAAATATGGGAATCCAATTCCCATTAACGAACCTTTTTCCTTCACAAAAACCGGAAACTTTTCCGTGGAAAATTCACCTCTTTCTTCCTTTCCAATCTTTTACGTATTCTCGCACGTGCGTCCTCGCATACATACCACGGAACTACGGTATAACATTCTTCCCTTAGAAACATTCGCGTCGAATGTTCCTTCTAAGTCTCAAAACAAGCGCGCCAAGATAGTCTTCACTACTATACTTACGAAACAATCGCCATACCGCCACGTAAATACCGCGCAACATACTTATATCCAAGTCTACGAGGAAACACCTCTAACATCACCACAAATAATACCACTTTTGTCACTTTGTCGCGAGCCTTGCTCGACGCACCCAACAAATGGTACCGGCGTCGCATCGATCACCGTCTGCCGACACTAACCTTACCACATTTCGCATCGCTTTAGTTTCCAAAACTCGTCACACCATCGTGGTACTTTCAAGACCGACCGTCAACTCGAACTCTGGCGCCGATCATCCGCACGATTCCTCCGAGCTGCGTAACTTCTTCTAGACGAGCTTTACCCTATCCACAGTCTGCTGGAACAAGCCTGATCCAACTATCTGAACCCTGCCAACATCGAACCAATCGACCGGCAACTTACACTTCTGCCCCAACAAGGCTTCGTAAGGCGACATCCGAACACTGAAATGGTAGCTTAAACACTACCTCCACAGGAGACAACAATCCCCACAACTATCCCTGAAATCCAAACACTGGCCCGAGGGCGAATGCGATTCTGAGACTTACCTGAGTTCTTAACACATGCCTGGCAAAACTTCCAGAAACAAAAACAGCCGCACTGGCTCCATGCGTCATAAGGTGAAGGTAGGCACCCCGTGCAACCTTACAACCTTTCTGATAACCCAACACAGCCGAGTAAAACGGTCCTGACCGAAGAACACGATGGGCTGCCCCCATCGGCCCGACCACTGGTCGAACGCATCCACGAACTCGTACGCTGGTCAACTAAACTTGGGCCTAACACCCTCGTGACCCTACCACAAGGCGGGACCACCACAAACTGACCCCACCACCATACCTGCCGCGGGTTGACCCGCAACATGGCCTCAACCCGACCCGGCATTGCGCAAAACACTAGCTCCCCGAAGGAATAATTTCACAAATCATATTACGAAAACCTAGCGGTCTTCCTAGCTCGACTACCTTCTTTCAAATCACGCTACTCAGGGACTTATCCCACGAACATAGCTCACGTGCACTATGCACTCCTATAAGGGTCAAACATAACACTACACCTTTCTCGAGATGGCCTTACCTCTAAGGTCTTTGCGTATAAAGCTCTAAGGCTCACACTTTCTCTATCCTCCAAAATCTTACTCGGTTAACCCACCATGATTTCTAATCACAACTAACACCCTGCTATCAGAACATAGCACTTAAGGTATACTCACCTTGTAAGTTACCGAAGGACCTTGCGCCTGGACCTCTTCTGCTGTCCTTGGTTAACCCGTCGATCTCTACGTTTCTCGGCCTGCTGCGCATAAGCCCGTACACAGGCCATGCTCAAGCCTAACTGAAGGATTACTCTTGCACAACCTTCTCTTAGGTAGTCATCAAGACTCGCGATACATCGGTATACTCTCTGGTAGCCAAATACATAGCTAGTAACAAGGTTGTCTCTTGCAATCTATATTCTCGGTTCGATGCGTAGGCGAAGGTTCACATATCATGGCCGCAGAGAACCGCCGCCGCCATGCTTAAACTCTCGGGCTAGTGACGTCGCAGAACTCCCCGAATGAAGCACTACCCTAGGTAATGATTGGGCCTGTGCCCACGTAACCCTCTGTACTCTACTCGCAGCTCCCTCGGCTGCCTTGCCCTCCTGGGCCGGGTTGCCCTACGCGGAGGCATAACGATAAGGGAAATAATTTCGCCAGAGGGTCCAACTTACAACACAGCTCTAAGGCACGATCTCAGAGTGAGAAGAATAGAAACCAATCCTAAATACCCTATAGCCTCCTGATTATTGGTGTGGTGCACAACACACCGATAATCAAGACTCATCGATACGATGCGTAGACACTTTCCGAGGATTAATCGCTCGATACCACTTTTGTCACGACCGGCGGGCGTGGATCGGTGCCTTACCGGGCACCCTAGTGACACAACATCGTAGTAATCAGAACATAAAACAACAACATGAGATAACGTAAATATAAAACAATAATCAGAAAACTTGCATTTGGGCATATATATACCCTTCAACTCTTTTACATATGAACTGCTTAATCCTTTTTACCAACCCTGCCAACAAGAGTACTCCATACCTCTATGAATGATACGACCAAAATGGCGGGACAGGGCCCCGCCAAACCCCTGAATGTAAACACTTACTACGGACAGGACTATACCACCGATAAGCCTCCGAGAAACGGAGCTTCCCAAACGTCAACTGTGACCACGAGCTAGGATCAACGATCGATGTACCTCAACTCGCGGCATGAACGCAGCCCGGGAGGTCGAACAGTACAGAGTATGTGAAACTAAAATAAATCAGAATGAAATCATAGTAGTCTATACAAAGCAGGAGACATGTATGATAACCAAACTACAGTTCACCATAAATAAGCAGTCATGTCAAGTCAGGGACTCACACCCTCAAGTCATCACTCAATTTAACCATGGGTCTCACGCCCACAACATCAATCGTGCCCGTGGAATACCTTCCTCACTGCCGGCTTATGATATACAAGCACCAAGGAATACATATGAACACGTGTCCCACGTGTCCTAATAAAACTGCAGGTAAGTCTGAAGGCATAGCCGACTACTAACACCCACAATACCAACAAGGTCATAAATCGTATCTTAAGATCTGTCTGGGCCGTCACATGATCAAAGGCCACTTGCGCAGATCTAATGTGCGCGTCTAGTCCTCGAACTTCCGCACTCCGCATAGGCCAATCTCATCGGCCCGCATGAGGTATTCCCGCATCGGTAGCTACTCCCGGCATCGCCCCGACTTTCGAGTCGCATGGCCACGAGACCGCATGCCCATAAAGGACGCTAACACGGAACTCTCGTAGCTCGCATAGGCCCCGTGACCGCGTGAGGTATTCTCGAATCATGGTCCTGCATCACTCGAGTCTACCCGCATCGGAGGCGGCTTAACCCGGAATCATCTCAAGAGATGAATGCCACAATACTATCATAACGGCGATAGTTAATAAGCACAATCAAGGAAACCCCTTACACAAACATCACAAGATACTAACACACGTAGCATCCTAACACGTTTACTTATCAAAGCAACAAGAAAGTATTACAAGGTTATCACAAACCAATACAATCAAGTTATTCACACAAGGTACTTTCTACTAACAAGTTCGGGTATCTATCCCCAAAGTACTTCACACATTAAAATCTAAAGAAAGATCTGTTTCTTTCACATAAGTCACACAATACGTAGTATAAAATAGAGTGATCCTTTTAAGAAAACCAAAACTCTTACCTTTGTAAAATCAAGTAACAACATTATTTTCCAAACGTCCAAGTTTGCCTAATTTCAAATGTTCACGTTTCTTATTTTAGAAAGGTTTCGTAGTTCATAGTCTTATTCATTTAAGAATATAATTCTCTTTTAAACAATCGAGAAACATAAGCCTTATATGTGAGTAGGATATTCTTGTTTATAACAATCTTATTACTGACCATGATCTAGAAATATCATTTTGTCTCATCTTAGCTTATGCGGATGGAAGTTTCTCTTAGTTTTAATAATACTTAATTATTCAAAACATTTCCTTTTAATGCAGCGATGGTTTGTCGATACACATTCGATTTCCAAATCAAGAAAGCATTCTTAAGCCGTTATACCTAACTTCCCATAAAGCTAGTATAACTCTTAAGTTTTCAAACACCAAGTATTACTTCTCCTTTCAAAATGATTCAAAAATCTTTTGAAATACTTCAAGTTCTTTCTTATCATATAACAAGCCGCTATAGTTCAAATCGCTACCTTTTAAAAACCACATGTATTTTCTTACTAACATAAAGCTGTTATAACCAACTTCCCATAAAGCCGTTATAACACTTTATGTTTTAAACCACTCAAACACATTTAGCACATGTACGTCTACCGTACTACATAGAAGAGATAGGAAGAGGTTCACATACCTCGCGACGAGTATCGACTCATAGCAAAACGCTCCAAGTACTTCCAAACGTCGGCTACCCCTTAAGCCACGTAGATCGCGCCACACGTAGTACATCAACCTATAAGGCCACAAGGCGCTTATTAACATTTAGATCTCATCGTAGAACATTCTACCGAAAATTCGCAAGACCTCCCCACATGACAGAAACCTCCTCCACTAACGAGGTAGGCTACAAGCCAACCGGGGTTATACATCTAACCTAACGTACAATTCTACTCCACGGTACTACTACACAAGTCTCATGTCTGATCCCATGTAATTACTGTTATACCAGTATTTTGGTATATGCGTAGGACGTGCGTAGAAAATTTGAGCCTTAAGTTAGGCAAGTTTCAAATTTGTACACAACACCCGATTAGAGTCGTTTTTAAATAAACGTTTCCATGACTTTTGTTGGGAAAATTCGCTATGTCATTTATAATTTTTGCGAATTTTTCCGAGACGAACATTGTGGACCAACGGGAGGGTGACATGTGTCACCTCACATTGGAACAAATGGGGCGGAAATGGTGGACGAAAAAGGGCTTTAGTTGGTAGGATATTTTTGTGCAAGTTGTGTGGTAGATGGATAAGGTACATGGTGGAAATCTAACCCTACACTTGCACCACACTTGTCTTCATCTTGGCCATTGGTTGGCCATGGCTTGACCTATAAATACCCCTAAGCTTGAAGAGTTCTTCATCCAAAAATGTGCCTAAGTCTTGAAATCTCCTCCCTCTCCTTGTAGTAGTCGTCCGCCACACCCCTCCCCCTTCGAGAAGGCCCTTGGCGAAAGTATTCCCCACTCCTAGTGGTGCTAGCCGTGGGTACCCCCTAGCCTAGTTGTTTCGTATAATACCCCCTTTGTGGTATAGAAATACTCTCCTAGTATTGTTATAATGTCCAAAATACTTTAGCCCTAATACCTTGTTGTACTTTCCAAGGTTATACTTATACTGGCTTAAAATACTATTATACTTTCCTTTAGCCACTAAACGAAACCCTAAGGAAAAATCTTCACCCGTAGTTGAAGTTTTAAGTAGAAGTTGTGTAGACACTTCTAAGGGTTTCTTGGGCGTTTTGGAGCGCACAGAGTAGGAGCTAAACCTTGTTCAGGAACGACATATAAACTCGGATAATTTTGGGCTTATCGAGGTAAACATTCTTGACCTTCTGTTGTAATTGGAAATTACATGTTGTAGGAATATATATTTGAAGAATACTATATAAAGAAATCAACATTATAATTGTGCGGCAATGTCTTTTGACTTAAGCTCGAATAATACTTACAGCAATGTCTTGCGACTTAAGCTGAATTTAAATAAGAGAATCGACTGTAATTACATGGGGTGTATTACAGTAGACTTGTGTAGCATTGATGTGTAGTAGAATTGTACACGTCCGGTCAGACGTGTTAAGCCCCCCTGGTTGGCTTGGTAGCCGGCCTCGATTGAGGAGGAGATTTACGCTGTTGCGGGGAGAGTCTTTCGAATTTTACGTAGAATATTCTACGCCGGGATCTAAAGGTATTAATAGGCGCTTTGTGGCCTCTATAGGTGGTAGTACTACGTGTGGAGTGATCCACTTGGCTTAAGGAGTAGCCGCGGTTTGAGGTACTTGGGCGTTTTGCTATTAGTCGACAATCGCCGCGGTATGTGAACCTCTTCCTATCTCTTCTAGCATGATATGTGTGAACTATGTAGTACGGTGACGACATGTGCTAAATGTATTTGATTGGTTTAAAACATAAAGTGTTATAAAGGCTTTATGGGAAGTCGGTTATAACAGCTTTATGTGGATAAGCAAATACTTTGTGGTTTCTAAAAGGTAACTGATTTGAATAATAACTGGCTTGATATGTGTTAATAAAGAACTTGAAGTATTTCAAAAGATTTATGAATCGTTTTGAAAGAATGAATAGTACTTGGGTTTTGAAAGCTTAAGAGTTATACTAGCTTTATGGAAAGTTAGGTATAACGGCTTAAGAATGTTTTACTGATTTCGGAAATCAGAATGTGTATCGACAAACCACTGCAGCGTTAATAAAAGGAAAATGTATTGACTAATGAAGTATTATTAAAACCAGAGAAACCTCCATCCGCATAGAAGCTAAGATGAGACAAAATGATATTACATTTCCTAGATCATGGTCGCTTAATAAGATTGATTATAAACAAGAATACCTACTCACATATAAGACATATGTTTCTCAAAACGTTTAAAGGAGAATTATGTTTTAAAGGACTAAAACTATGAGCTACGAAACCTTTTTCTAAAATGAGAAACTTGAGCATTCGAAATTAGGCAAACTTGAACGTTTGGAAAATAAGGTTGTTACTTGATTTTTACAAAGGAAAGCATTTTGGTTTACTTAACAATGTTAGTCACTCAAATTTTTATACTACAGGTATCGGGTGACCTTTGTAAAAGAAATGGATCTTAAAAGGAATTTAATGGACGTAGTACTTTAAGGTTAAAAATCCTGACTTTGATATAAAATGAAAGTACCTTGAGTCGTGTGTAACTTGCTTATACTTGTTGTTATGAAACTTGACCATGTTACGTGTGATAGCCTTGTTGTGTAAATCGTGTTCTACTCGACTCCGCTCATCCGGGAATGTATATCACTTGACTCTGGGTCATCCGAATGTATATCACTTGATTAGGTTCATCCGGAATGTATTTCACTCGACTCTGGGCTCATCCGAATGTGTTTCGCTTGATTACCGTTCATCCGAATGTATTTTACTTGAGGACGTTCATCCGAATGTATTTCACTTGAGGACCGGTTCATCCGAATGTATTTCACTTGACTAGGTTCATCCGGAATGTATTCCACCCTTTTCTATATTGGGTCCATAAGATGGGCGAGACACGTTATACGTATCACATGATTTGTACCTAGATCGCGGCATGAGAAGGAGTTCCACGGGCATGAGGATGACTTTTAGGCGTGAGTCCCGACTTGACATATCGCTCTTATGTTGTGATCGTAGTTTGGTTATCATATATGTCTCCGCTTTATAGACTATTATGATTTCATTTCTGATATTTCTGATTTCACATACTTGGTACTGTTATCGACCTCCTTGAAGGCGTTCATGCCGCAGTAAAAGGTACATCGATCGCCGATCCGCTTATAGGATCACATTTCAGCGTGTTGGGAAGCTCCGTTCCTTCGAGGCTTATCTTTTGGTATGTTACCACAGTGTAGATTCTTATACATTCGTGGTATGGCGGGCCCTGTCCGTCATAGCCGTTGTAAAAATCTTAAGTGCAGTAATCGTTGTGGGCAGGGTTTGTAAAAAGGATAACTGTTCGGGTATTTTATGTATATATGATGAAGGCAACTGTTTGGTTGACCTGTTTATTTATCTTTTCTCTTAATTCATGTTCATGTTTTTATTTACGCTGATTTTCTCGATGTTGTATCACCAGGGTGCCCGGTAAGGCACGATCCACGCCCGTTCGGTCGTGACAAAAGTGGTATCGAAGCGCTTAGTCCTCGGAAAGTGTCTACGCACCGTGTCTAGTAGAGTCTTGATTATCGGTGTGTTGTGCACCACATCTATAATCGTGAGGCTATAGGACATTTAGGATTGGTTTCCATTCTTCTCATTACGAGATCGTGCCTAGAGTGTGTGATAAGTTGGGCCCTCCGACGTATCCATTTTCTTTTACGATTATGCCTCGCGTAAGCAACCTGAGCCAGTGGGCAAGGCGATCGAGGCTGTTAGTGAGATACTGAGAGAGTACGAGCGCGAGCGGCCAAGACTGAGACAAGATTTCCGACGGCGGGTTTCGCGGCGCCGACCAAAGCAGCGAGTTTAGAGCGCAGCGATGGTCTGCGAGACTCTGATACTGAGCCTCGGTCCACGGCACTGAGCCGATGAGATAAGTACAAGAGATGGCGATTCTTGGCGGTCGTGGCGAATATGAGATAGGTGGATCGGCCGTTCGGCCCAAGAGCACCGTAGTTCACCCCGAGCGGACAGTTTGAGGCTACGTGATTTCTGAGTTGTAGCCCTCGGTGTTATGGATCGAGAGCGAGGCGACCTCGTGAGTTTATCCGAAGCGGCTACAGGATCATGAGTGATCGAGCCTCGAGGCGAGTCGGTGGTATTGGGTTCGCATCACCGCGTGATCTGCGATTGGTAGTTTGATTCGTGAGGCTGTCGGGAAGAGCATGCACTTCCAGATTTGGGACGAGTTCTCGAGGCATTTCTTGCACATTTCTTGCCTCGCGAGATGAGAGGCTCGGGCGGCAGTTTTTGACGTTGAGCGGGGCGGGCGGACGGTTAGAGAGTACAATGTGGAGTTCGACTCATTAGCTTCGGTATGTTCCCACGTAGTAGCGGATATGGAGGGAGTACACCGCTACGCCACGGTGGACGATTACTTGGCGAGGCTTGTGCGGGTGTAGCTCTTCACCGCATGGACATTGCCGCGTGCAAGCTCATGCACTAGGATGTGAGGCACGGAGAGGTCGACGGAATGGCGAGATCGAGAAGAGGGCGAGCAGCAGGTCCTTTGGTAACTTTCGAGGCGGACGCCTCAGCCGATCTAGTTATGTACCTCCACGATGCAGTGGTCCCCCTCGATCTTGGGGCGTCCAGTATTCGGAGCTGGTCGAGCTCGGGGCTTCGTTCCGCGGTATACGTGAGTTCTAGCGGCGGGATTCATGTCCCCCTCAGTGTGCACGATGTGGCAAACATCATCCCGGGGAATGTCGTCTTTTTACTGGTGCATGTTTCACCTGCGGCCGTCAGGGCCATGTGACGAGAGACTGTGCTTATAGGAGAATGCCGCGGCTTAGCGCGACTGCCGGATCGATGGCGTGTTCATCGCGCCTACGATTATGCGCCTGCAGGCGTACTTATGATTAGAGTGGGCGGTAGCCAGTATATCCTTAACCATCAAGAGTTTTGTATGTTATGATAATGTGTTAAGTGTTATGTTCGGATAGCTTGGTGCTAAAATGTGATTTAGAAACATGCTTAGTGAAAGGGTAAGCCTGGGGGCGAGAAAATGATGAACCTTAGAATATTACAGTTGAGACCTTAGATGTAAGGCCGTCTTGAGTACAAGATTTTGCGAGTGATCCTTGTCAGAGTGCATTTTATGCCTAGAATGTATCGTGTGATAAGTCCACTGGTTGGCTAAATGAAAGTGGTAGCTTTCGCGATGTGTTTTAGCAAGATTGTTCCGTGTCGGAAGCAAGAGTTGGCGCGATAGTGGGTCGGGTTGGGGCCGTGTTGCGGGCCAACCCGCGTCCGCTTCGAGAAAGGTCACTCGTGGTCCCGGTGGCAGGTCACAAGGGTGCTAGGCCCAAGTTTAGATGACCATCTTATGAGTTCGTGGATACGTTCGACCAGAATCAGTTCGTGAAGGCGAGTGGCCTTAGAGGAAATCGAGGTTAGTAAGATGACCAAGTTTGGAGGTAGTGACTCCAGGTTGGAAAGCGAGCGTTGGCGAAGTGTGGTGCGATATCTTTGGAAGAGTTCGAGTGTTCGAACAGTGCGACGAGGTGGGGAGAAGTGAGCGAGTGTGATCGTTTCTTTTGTGATAACAGGTGATTCCTCGTGGACTTGGGATTTCGTATTTTGTGCATTTGTTATTTCATGGCGGTGTGGCATGATTGTTTTCAGACGTATAGCGGTGAAGACTCTCATGGCGCATGTTTGTGTCGAGACTTGAGAAGGAACATTCGACGAATGTTTCTAAGAGGAAGAATGTTATACCCGTATTTTCGTAGTATGCGTGGGGCGTGCGTAGAAAATTTGAGCCTTAAGTTAGGCAAGTTTCGAAATTTGTACACAACACCCGATTAGAGTCGTTTTTCGACGAAACGTTTCCACACCTTTTGTTGGGAAAATTACGGCTATGTCATTTATAATTTTTTCGGATTTTTACGAGAGTCGAAACATTGTGGAACAAACGGAGGGTGACAAGTGTCACCTCACATTGGAACAAATGGGGCGAAATGGTGGACTAAAAAGGGCTTTAGTTGGTAGGATATTTTTGTGCAAGTTGTGTGGTAGATGGATAAGGTACACATGGTGGAAATCTAACCCTACACTTGCACCACACTTGTCTTCATCTTGGTCATTGGTTGGCCATGGCTTGACCTATAAATACCCCCCTAAGCTTGAAGAGTTCTTCATCCAAAAATGTGCCTAAGTCTTGAAATCTCCCTCCCCTCTCCTTGTAGTAGTCGCCACACCACTCCCCCTTTGAGAAGGCCCCTGGCCGAAAGTATTCCCCACTCCAGTGGTGCTAGCCGTGGGTACCCCAGCCTAGTTGTTTTCGTATAATACCCCCCTTTTGTGGTATAGAAATACTCTCCTAGTATTGTTATAATGTCCAAAATACTTTAGCCCTAATACCTTGTTGTACTTTCCAAGGTTATACTTATACTGGCTTAAAATACTATTATACTTTCCTTTAGCCTAAACTAAACCACTGGGAAAAATCTTCACCCGTAGTTGAAGTATTAAGTAGAAGTTGTGTAGACACTTCTAAGGGTTTCTTGGAGCGTTTTGGGCGCCACGGAGTAGGAGCTAAACCTTGCTCAGGAGCGACATATAAACTCGGATAATTTTGGGCTTATCGAGGTAAACATTCTTGACCTTCTGTTGTAATTGGAAATTACATGTTGTAGGAATATATAGTTGAAGTATACTATATATAGAATGAACATTATAATTGTGCGGCAATGTCTTTTGACTTAAGCTGAATAATACTTACGGCAATGTCTTGCGACTTAAGCTGAATTTAAATAAGAGAACCGAATCAGATTACATAGGGTGTATTACAGTAGACTTGTGTAGCATTCTTTGTGTAGTAGAATTGTACACGTCGGTCGGACGTGTTAACCCCGGGTTGGCTTGGTAGCGGCCTCGATAGAGGAGGAGATTTCTGTTGCGGGGAGGTCTTTGCGAATTTTACGTAGAATATTCGTCGGGATCTAAAGGTATTAATAGGCGCTTTGTGGCCTCTATAGGTGGTAGTACTACGTGTGGAGTGATCCACTTGGCTTAGGAGTAGCGGTTTGAGGTACTTGGGCGTTTTGCTATTAGTCGACAATCGTCGCGAGGTATGTGAACCTCTTCCTATCTCTTCTAGCATGATATGTGTGAACTATGTAGTACGGTAGACGTACATGTGCTAAATGTATTTGATTGGTTTAAAACATAAAGTGTTATAAAGGCTTTATGGGAAGTCGGTTATAACAGCTTTATGTGGATAAGCAAATACTTTGTGGTTTCTAAAAGGTAACTGATTTGAATAATAAGCGGCTTGATATGTGTTAATAAAGAACTTGAAGTATTTCAAAAGATTTATGAATCGTTTTGAAAGAATGAATAGTACTTGGGTTTTGAAAGCTTAAGAGTTATACTAGCTTTATGGAAAGTTAGGTATAACGGCTTAAGAATGTTTTACTGATTTCGGAAATCAGAATGTGTATCGACAAACCACTGCAGCGTTAATAAAAGGAAAATGTATTGACTAATGACGAATTATTAAAGCCTGTAGAAACCTCAATCAGCATAGAAGCTACGATGAGACAAAATGATATTACATTTACTAGATCATCGCGGCTTAATAAGATTGATTATAAACAAGAATAACCTACTCACATATAAGACATATGTTTCTCAAAGCGTTTAAAGGAGAATTATGTTTTAAAGGACTAAAACTATGAGCTCTGAAACCTTTTTCTAAAATGAGAAACTTGAGCATTCGAAATTAGGCAAACTTGAACGTTTGGAAAATAAGGTTGTTACTTGATTATTACAAACGAAACCATTTTGGTTTACTTAACAAGGATAGTCACTCAAATTTTATACTACAGTGATCGGGTGACCTTTGTAAAAGAAATGGATCTTAAAAGGAATTTAATGGACGTAGTACTTTAAGGTTAAAAATCCGACTTTGATATAAAATGAAAGTACCTTGAGTCGTGTGTAACTTGCTTATACTTGTTGTTATGAAACTTGACCATGTTACGTGTGATAGCCTTGTTGTGTAAATCGTGTTCTACTCGACTACCGGTTCATCCGGAATGTATATCACTTGACTACCGTCATCCGAATGTATATCACTTGATTACGGTTCATCCGAATGTATTTCACTCGACTAGGCTCATCCGAATGTGTTCGCTTGATTAGGTTCATCCGGGAATGTATTTCACTTGAGGACCGGTTCATCCGGGAATGTATTTCACTTGAGGACCGGTTCATCCGGGAATGTATTTCACTTGACTACCGGTTCATCCGGGAATGTCTTCCACCCTTTTCTATATTGGGTCCATAAGATGGGCGAGACACATTATACGTATCACATGATTTGTACCTAGACTGCCGGCAGTGAGGAAGGAGTTCCACGGGCATGAGGGATGACTTTTAGGGCGTGAGTCCCTGACTTGACATGACTGCTCTTATGTTGTGAACTGTAGTTTGGTTATCATATATGTCTCCTGCTTTATAGACTATTATGATTTCATTTCTGATATTTCTGATTTCACATACTTGGTACTGTTATCTTGACCTCGCCGTGCGTTCATGCCGAGTAAAAGGTACATCGATCGTCGATCCAGCTTATAGGATCACATTTCGTGTTGGGAAGCTCCGTTCCTTGGAGGCTTATCTTTTGGTATGTTACCACAGTCAGTAGATTCTTATACATTCGTGGTATGGCGGCCCTGTCCGTCATAGCCGTTGTAAAAATCTTAGAGTGCATGTACTGTTGTGGCGAGTTTGTAAAAGGATAACTGTTGGTATTTTATGTATATATGATGAAAGCTGTTTTGGTTGACCTGTTTATTTATCTTTTCTCTTAATTCATGTTCATGTTTTTATTTACGCTGATTTTCTCTGATGTTGTATCACTAGGGTGCCCGGGGTAAGGCACCAGTCACGGGCCCGGGTTCGGGTCGTGACAATTACAGTTCAGTTCAGTTCTTCAGGCTTAAGTCCAAGGACATTGCCACAAGCTATGTTCAGTTATATATATATAGTATACTTCAACTATATAATCTAACGACATGTAATTTCCAATTACAAATAGAGGGACAAGATATTTACCTCGATAAGCCCATAATTATCCGAGTTTAATGTCGATCCTGGGCAATCGTTTAGCTCCAACTCCGAGCGCTCCAACCCGCTCTAAACCACCCTTAGAAGTTCTAACCAACTTCTACACAATACTCCAACGGACTATGGAGATTTTCCTAGGGTTTCGGTTTTGTGACTGACGGGAAGTATAATAGTATTTCTGGGCTTTTCGTATAGGTATAACCTTAGAATACTACAAGGTATACGGCTAAGGTAATTTGGGCATTATAACAATACTTGAGAGTATTTCTACACCACAAAGGGGGGGGTATTATACGAAAGCAACTAGGCTAGGGTACCCACGGCACTACTAGGAGGGTGTACCCCTCGGCCAAGGCCTCACAAAGGGGGGAGGGACGAAACCATAAGGAAGGGAGGGGGAGGATTCTAACACTTAGGAAATATTTAGGATGAAGAAGTTCATCAAAGGAGAGGGGTATTTATAGCACAAGCCAAGGCCAACCAATGGCCAAGATCTAGCCAAGTGTATAGCAAGTGTAAGGCCAAGATTCACCCAAGTGCCCTAGACCCTACTCCTTAAAACCTCACAAATATCTACACAAAAATCAACCAAGACTTGCTCATTCAATCGGCCCTAACGCCCTTCAGTCCACCAACGAGAGGGTGCCAAGTGTTGCCCTCGTTGGTCCAAACGTTTCGTCTCTCGGAAAAATCCGCAAAAATACTAAATGACATAGCCGTAATTTACCGCCGTAAGTTAGGTAGAGCGTTTCGTCGAAAACGACTCTAACCGTGTTGTGCACAAACATATTTCGGCCCAAGGGTGCCACATGGGGTGACACGTGTCGCCCCGATTAAATCAAAATATTTCGTCTTAGAAAATATCTATAACGGCCAAAATCTCAAAATCAAAGCGGGCCCCACAAAACCGTAAATTTCTCCCGTGGGCCCCACGTGACCATTTCCGAAAATAAAATTCCATAATTCTAATATAATCTAAGAAGTCCAAAAACCAAATATGGGAATCCAATTCCCATTAACGAACCTTTTTCCTTCACAAAAACCGGAAACTTTTCCGTGGAAAATTCACCTCTTTCTTCCTTTCCAATCTTTCTGTCGTATTCTCGTACGTACGTCCTCGCATACATACCCTGGAACTACGGGGTATAACAACATAGTTGTACACATATCATGCTAGAAAAGATAGGAAGAGGTTCACATACCTCGCGACGATTATCGACTAATAGCAAAACGCTCCAAGTACCTCAAACCGTCGGCTACACCTTAAGCCAAGTAGATCACGCCACACGTAGTACTTCAACCTATAGAGGCCACAAGGCGCCTATTAACATCTAGATCTCAACGTAGAATATTCTACAGAAAATTCGGCAGCACCTACCCCCCCCCCACCGCAACCGCGTAAATCTCCTCCTCTATCGAGGCCTGCTAACAGGCCAACAACTCCCTAGAGGGGGGGGGTTGTACGTCTAATCCGGACGTGTACAATTCTACTTCACAGTAATGCTACACAAGTCTACTGTGTCTGATACCCTACGTAATTACAGTTCAGTTCTCTTCTTTAAATTCAGGCTTAAGTCAAAAGACATTGCCGCAAAACTATGTTCAGTTCTATATATAGTATACTTCAACTATATATTCCTACAACATGTAATTTCCAATTGCAATAGAAGGTCAAGAGTGTTACCTCGATAAGCCCAAAATTATCCAAGTTTATATGTCGATCCTGAGCATGGTTTAGCTCCTACTCTGTGCGCTCCAACCCGCTCCAAACAACCCTTAGGAGTTCTAACCATCTTCTACCCAAATACTTCAACTATCAATGAAGATTTCCTTAGGGTTTCGTTTAGTGGCTAAAGGAAAGTATAATAGTATTTTCCGGGCTTTTCGTATAGAGGGTACTTGGAAATACTACAAAGGTTTTGGGCTAGAGTATTTTGGCATTCCAACAATACTTGGAGAGTATTTCTCAACCAAGAGAAGGGTGTATTATATGAAACAAATAGGCAAGGGGTGCCTGCTCGCCAAGCCTCACTCAAGGAGGCTCGGCGAGGGCTCAAAGGAAGGGTGTGGTGGACGAACTACCTCAAGGGGGAGGGAGTATTTGAAACTTGGAAATTGCTCAAGTGTGGATGAAATAACTCTTCAACAAGGGGGGTATTTATAGGTCAAGAAATGGCCAAGATCAATCCAAGTGTAAGGCAAGTGTAGGGCTAGGATTTAACCAAGTACACCTTATCCATCTACCACCAAAATATCACAAAATATCCTACCAACTCCCTTGACCCCAATCGTCCAATTGCCGCCCCAATTGCTTCCAATGTGAGGGTGACACATGTCACCCTCCTGTTGGTCCAAAATGTTTCGTATCTCCGAAAAATCCGCAAAAATTATAAATGACATAGCCGGAATTTTCCCTTCGCAAGTTTAGTAAAATGTTTCGTCGAAAAACGATTCTTTTCGGCACTTGTGCCCAAATTTCGATCCTTGCCAATCCTTAAGGCTT
Source organism: Przewalskia tangutica (assembly GCA_029844215.1). Classification (NCBI taxonomy): domain Eukaryota; kingdom Viridiplantae; phylum Streptophyta; class Magnoliopsida; order Solanales; family Solanaceae; genus Przewalskia; species Przewalskia tangutica. Next base: position 113,999 of record JAQGDG010000151.1, read on the forward strand.
AAATTAAAATACGTACGCCCTCACGTACATACTCTGGAAATACGGGGTATAACACGCACGGAGTAGGAGCTAAACCTTGCTCAGGATCGACTTTAAACTTGGATAATTTTGGGCTTATCGAGGTAAATACTCTTGTCTTTATATTGTAATTGGGAATTACATACTGTAGTATAGAAATGAATATAACATTCATAGAAGGATATTATGAAGGAATTAAACCGAGATCACATCGTAAGAATATTAAAGAAGAAGATTGAATCGTTACATGGGGTGTATTCTGATGAGACTTGTGTAGCTTAACGGTAGGAAGTCTGCCCGATTTTCCGTAGAATAGAGAACCTCATCGCTTAGAATATTCTACAGAGTAGTCTAGACTTTGATAGACTGGTATAACCTTTATAGGTTGAATGTTCTGCGAGTAGCATGTGCTACTTAAAAGGTGGACAAGGCTAGCCGGGTTATAGCCGTGGAGCGTTTTGCTAATAGTCGATAATCGTCGCGAGGTATGTGATTCTTCCTATCCTCTTGAGCATGATATTTTGAAGAATATATATATATAGTACGGTAGACGTACGTGTGTTAACTGAACGTAGTTGTACGACAATGTCTTTTGACTTAAGCCTGAATAATAAGTATCTGGAAGTATTTTAAAAGAAAATATATATAGTACGGTAGACGTACGTGTGTTAACTGAACGTAGTTGTACGGCAATGTCTTTTGACTTAAGCCTGAATAATAAGAATCTTGAAGTATTCCAAAGAATTAAGAAACCTGTTTGAAAGAAGAGTAATGCTTGGTTTTAAAAGCTTAAGAGTTATACTAGCTTTATGGGAAGTTAGGTATAACGACTTAAGAGAGATAAAAAGAATGGTTTATTAATTTTTGAAGTTAAGAGACTTGATCTTAAAAGAGAAGAGACTCGACTTAAATGAATTAATATGAACTTTGTGTGAAACCTCATTCGTGAGTAATGAGTACTTGGTTTTTAAAAGGAATAATGTTTTACTGATTTCGTAAATCAAAATGAGTATCGACAAACCACTGCAGCGTTAATAAAGGGAAATGTTTTGACTAATTAAGTATTATTAAAACCAGTAGAAACCTCCATCTGCATAGAAGCTAAGATGAGACAAAATGATATTAGATTTCCTAGATCATGGCTGCTTTAATAAGATTGATTTTGAACAAGAATAACCTACTCACATATAAGGCATATGTTTCTCAAATTGTTTAAAAGAGAGTTATATTCTTAAGTGATTAAGACTATGAACTACGAAACCTTTCTAAAATAAGAGACTTAAGTACTTGAAATTAGGCAAACTTGAACTTATGGGAAAGAATGTTGTTACTTGATATTGAAAAGGAAAGTGTTTTGGTTTACCTAAAAATGTGAGTCACTCTATTTTAATACTACGGGTATCGGGTGACCTTTATAAAAGAAATGGATCTTTTAAAAAGAATTTAACGTACGTAATACTTTGGGGTCAGAACCTGGACTTTGGCATAAAATAACCTTGAGTTGTGTGTAACTTGCCTATGCTTGTGGTGATAGCCTTTGTTGTGCAAGTGTTGTATTTCTATGCTACCGAGTCCCATGAGATGGCCGGGACACGTATTCCATCTGATTCTTCACCGAGTCCCATGAGATGGGCCGGGACACGTATTTCATCTGATTCTTCACCGAGTCCCATGGGATGGGCCGGGACACGTATTCCACATGATTCTTCACTGAGTCCCATGGGATGGGCCGGGACACGTATTTCACATGATTCTTTACCGAGTCCCATGGGATGGGCCGAGACACGTATTCTACATGATTCTTTACCGAGTCCCATGGGATGGGCCGGGACACGTATTCCACACAATTTGTACCTAGACTGCCGGCAGTGAGGAAGGAGTTCCACGGGCATGAGGGATGACTTGAGGGCGTGAGTCCCTGACTTGACATGACTGCTTTTATGTTGTGAATTGTAGTTTGGTTATCATACATGTCTCCTGGTTATATAGACTATTATGATTTCATTTCTGATTTTTCTGATTTCACATACTTGGTACTGTTATCGACCTCCTTGGGGTGCGTTCATGCCGCAGTAAGTACATCGGTTGTGGATCCTCGCTCATAGGATCACAGTTCAGCGTATTGGGAAGCCCCGTTTCTTCGGAGGCTTATCTTTTGGTATGTTACCCTGAGTCTGTAGGTTCTTGTACATTCAGGGGTATGGCGGGGCCCTGTCCCGTCATAGTTGTTGTCACTTTCTTAGAGGTGCAGATGCATCATATGGCGAGTTTGTAAAAGAAAGGATAACTGTTCGGGTTTTATGTATATATCTGAGGCAACCTGCTTTTGTTAGCCTGTTTATTTATCAAATCTCTTGTTACATGTTTATGTTTTATTTTTCGCTGATTTTCTCTGATGTTGTATCACTAGGGTGCCCGGTAAGACACGATCCGGGCCGGTTCGGTCTTGACAAAAGTGGTATCGAGCGATTAATCCTCGGAAAGTGTCTACGCACCGTGTCTAGTAAGTCTTGATTATCGGTGTGTTGTGCACCACATCTATAATCGTGAGGCTATAGGACATTTAGGATTGGTTTCCATTCTTCTCATTACGAGATCGTGCCTTAGAGCCGTGTGATAAGTTGGACCCTCCGCGTATCCTTTCATTTACGATTATGCCTCGCGTAGGCAACCCGGGCGAAGAAGGCAAAGCGAGGAGGCTGCGAGTAGAGCACGGAGGTTACGAGCGAGGCCCGATCGTTACACAGATAGTGCTTGACGGTGAGTTTTGCGGCCGCCCGGCCAGCGAGTTTAGAGCGCAGCGATGGCTGCCGAGACTCTGATACACGAGCCTCCATCCACACTGGAGCGAGATGAGATGGGTACAAGGAGATGGCCCGATTCGCCGTGGTCGTGGCGAATATGAGATAAATTTGGATCAGCCGATTCGATCCAGAGCACCGTAGTTCACCCCGGCGAGCGATTTGAGACTACGGGACTTTCCGAGTTGTAGCGCCAAATGTTCTATGGATCGAGCCGAGGATGACCCTCGAGTTTATCCGACTACAATGATCATGAGAGATCGAGCCTCGAGGCAGTCGGTGGTATTGGGTTCGCATCACCGCGTGATACTGCCGATCCGGTTTGATTCGTGGGAGATGTCGGGAGATCATGCACTTCGGCCGCATGGGACGAGTTCTCGGGGCTTTTCTTGCACATTTCTTGCCCCGCGGATGAGAGGGCTCGGGCCGCATTTTTGACGTTGAGGCGGGGCGGGCGGACGGTTAGAGAGTACAATGTGAGTTCGACTCATTAGCTTCGGTATGTCCCAGTAATGCCGATATGGAGGGCCAGTACACCGCTACGTCACCGGCTAGATGATTACTTGGCGAGGCTTGTGCGGGTGTAGCTCTTCACCGCATGGACATTGCCGCATGCAAGCTCATGCAGGATGTGAGGCACGGAGGTCGACGGAATGGCCGGATCGCCGAAGAGGCGAGCAGCGAGGTCCTTTGGTAACTTTCGAGGCGGGCGCCTCGGCGCCAGACTAGTTATGTACCTCCGCCCGATCAGTGGTCCTCCGCGCCTTCGTGACGTTCGGTATTCGAGCTGGTCGAGCTCGGGGCTTCGTTCCCAGGTATACATGGGTTCTAGCCAGCCGGATTCATGTTTCCCTCTGTGTGCACGATGTGGCAGACGTCATCCCGGGGAATGTCGTCTTTTTACTGGTGCTTGTTTTTCCTGCGGTCGTCAGGGCCATGTGACGAAACTCCTAATAGGAAGGATGCAGCATAATGACTCGACTACAGGGTCGATGGCGTGTTCATCGCCTTATATAGCTATCGCCTGCGGTGAGGATTATGGTTAGAGCGACGAAGGGAAAATGAAGCAGTTGATACAGGTATATTCTTACCCCTCTAAAGACTAGTATGCGTTGATGTTATGATGATGTGCTAAGCATTATGTTAAAATGTGATTTAAAGGCCTGGTTAGTAAAGGTTGAGTACCTAGAAATTGTGAGCCTTAGAGTTTTATACGTAGAGACCTTAGATGCGAGGCCATCTTGAGTAAAAGATTTATGTTTATGTTGACCTTTGTCGGGGTGCATTGTATCGTGGGATATATTTGCGTGATAAGTCCCGAGTGGTATAAAATGATAGGGTAGTCGAGCTAAGAAGACCTAGGTTTCGTCACATGATTGTGAGAATGATCCGGATCGGGGGAACAAGTGTTTGGCACGATAGCGTGTCGGGTTGAGGACCATTCACGTCAACCGCGGCTGTTTGTGGTGGGGTCGGTTCGAGGTGGTCCACGTTGGTAGGGTCACGAGGGTGCTAGGCCCAAGTTTAGATGACCATCGTACGAGTTCACGGATGTGTTCGACTAGAATCAGATCGTGAAGGCCGGGAATGGCCTTAAAGGAGTTTGAGGATAGGTTACGGGCCGACGTTTTGATTTCAGGGGTAGCTGTGAGGATTATTTGCCTCTTGTTGAGTGAGTATTGTACTAGCTACCATTTCGGTATTCGGATGTCACCTTAAGAAGCCTTGTATGGGCAGAAGTATTGATTGCCGGTCGATTTGTTCGATGTTGGCAAAGTTCAGATAGTTGGTCCCTACTTGATCCCGCAGAATGTGGATAAGGTGAGGCTTATCCAGATAAGGTTTTTAGCAGCTCAGAGACAACAGAAGTCGTGCGGATGATCGGCGTCGACACTTGGAGTTCAGGTTGACGGTGGGTCTTCTTGAAGGTATCACCCCGGAAGGGCGTGATGAGATTTTGGAAACTGAAGCAATAACAGAAATGTGGTAAGGTTATTAGGAAGAATTCAAGTGTACGAGAAGGGTACGACGAGTAAGTGTAGAAGCGAGCATGTATTAAGGACATAGATGTGATCATTCTTTTGTAAAGTGAACGTGCGAAGGGAGTATCTTTTAGCCCTTGGGTGGGAGTTTTTGTGATGTTAGAGGTGATTCCTCGTGGACTTGAATTAAGTATTTGCGTATGTGTTATTTGGTGGCCAGGTGTGGCATTGGCAACTTGTTATGAGGAACTTTATCGTTATCTGTCTTGAGAAGGAACATTCGGGACGAATGTTTCTAAGGAGGGGAGAATGTTATACCCCGTATTTCCAGAGTATGTACGTAAGGGCGTACGTACAAAAGTTTAAGCCTTAAAGTAGACTAAGGGACGAAATTTTGTGCACAGCTACCAAAAAGAATGGTTTTCCGACGAAACGTTTTCCAAACTTTGCGAAGGGAAAAATACGGCTATGTCATTTATTATTTTTGCGGATTTTTCCGAGAGATGAAATATTTTGGACCAACGAGAGGGCGACAAGTGTCACCCTCAAGTGGCGGATTGCTTGGACGATTTGGGGCACACGTTTTTTCCATTTTTGTTGCCTAAAACATTGGTCAAGGTTAGGTAGGATATTTGTGAGATATTTTGTGTAGTTGATGAGCAAGTGGGACCCACTTACACATGTCCAAATCCCACCCTACACTTGCCTACCACTTGTCTTGATCTTGGCCATTGGTTGGCCTATAAATACCCCCTTAGTTGATGAACTTCTTCATCCACACTTAGACATTTCAAGTCTAAAAATCCTCTCCTCCTTAGTGTAGTTTCGTCCAAGTCCCCTCCCCTGAGAGGTCCTTGGCCAGAAATACCCCCTCTAGTTGTTCTAGCGAAATACTACCCCTTGGTTGAGAAATACTTCTCCAAGTATTGTTGTAATGCCAAAATACTCTAGCCCAAAACCTTTGTAGTATTTCCAAGTACCTCTATCTGAAAAGCTTAAAATACTACTATACTTTCCTTTAGTCACTAAACGAAACCCTAAGGAAATCTTCATAGTTGGTTGAAGTATTTACGTAGAAGTTGGTTAGAACTTCTAAGGGTTGTTTGGAGCGGGTTGGAGCGCACGGAGTAGGAGCTAAACCTTGCTCAGGATCGACTTTAAACTTGGATAATTTTGGGCTTATCGAGGTAAATACTCTTGTCTTTATATTGTAATTGGGAATTACATACTGTAGTATAGAAATGAATATAAGATTCATAGAAGGATATTACAGAAGGGAATTAAATTCAGATCACATCAGAAGAATATTAAAGAAGAAGATTGAATACTTACATGGGACTGTATTCTGATGAGACTTGTGTAGCTTAACTGGTAGGAAGTGCTGCCCGATTTTCCGTAGAATAGAGAACCTACTGCTTAGAATATTCTACAGAGTAGTCTAGACTTTGATAGACTGGTATAACCTTTATAGGTTGAATGTTCTGCGAGTAGCATGTGCTACTTAAAAGGTGGACAAGGCTAGCCGGGTTATAGCCGTGGAGCGTTTTGCTAATAGTCGATAATCGTCGCGAGGTATGTGATTCTTCCTATCCTCTTGAGCATGATATTTTGAAGAATATATATATATAGTACGGTAGACGTCGTGTGTTAATCGAGCGTGGTATGCAATGTCTTTTGACTTAAGCCTGAATAATAAGAATCTGGAAGTATTTTAAAAGAATATATATATAGTACGGTAGACGTACGTGTGTTAACTGAACGTAGTTGTACGGCAATGTCTTTTGACTTAAGCCTGAATAATAAGAATCTTGAAGTATTCCAAAGAATTAAGAAACCTGTTTGAAAGAAGAGTAATGCTTGGTTTTAAAAGCTTAAGAGTTATACTAGCTTTATGGGAAGTTAGGTATAACGACTTAAGAGATAAACAGAATGGTTTATTAATTTTTGAAGTTAAGAGACTTGATCTTAAAAGATAAGAGACTTGACTTAAATGAATTAATATGAATTTTGTGTGAAACCTCATTCGTGAGTAATGAGTACTTGGTTTTTAAAAGGAATAATGTTTTACTGATTTCGAAAATCAGAATGAGTATCGACAAACCACTGCAGCGTTAATAAAGGGAAATGTTTTGACTAATTAAGTATTATTAAAACCAGTAGAAACCTCCATCTGCATAGAAGCTAAGATGAGACAAAATGATATTACATTTCCTAGATCATGGCTGCTTTAATAAGATTGATTTTGAACAAGAATAATCTACTCACATATAAGGCATATGTTTCTCAAATTGTTTAAAAGAGAATTATATTCTTAAGTGATTAAGACTATGAACTACGAAACCTTTCTAAAATAAGAGACTTAAGTACTTGAAATTAGGCAAACTTGAACTTATGGGAAAGAATGTTGTTACTTGATATTGAAAAGGAAAGTGTTTTGGTTTACCTAAAAATGTGAGTCACTCTATTTTAATACTACGGGTATCGGGTGACCTTTATAAAAGAAATGGATCTTTTAAAAAGAATTTAACGTACGTAATACTTTGGGGTCAGAACCTGGACTTTGGCATAAAATAACCTTGAGTTGTGTGTAACTTGCCTATGCTTGTGGTGATAGCCTTTGTTGTGCAAGTGTTGTATTTCTATGCTACCGAGTCCCATGAGATGGGTCGGGACACGTATTCCATCTGATTCTTCACCGAGTCTCATGAGATGGGCCGGGACACGTATTTCATCTGATTCTTCACCGAGTCCCATGGGATGGGCCGGGACACGTATTCCACATGATTCTTCACCGAGTCCCATGGGATGGGCCGGGACACGTATTCCACATGATTCTTTACCGAGTCCCATGGGATGGGCCGGGACACGTATTCTACATGATCTTTTACCGAGTCCCATGGGATGGGTCGGGACACGTATTCCACACAATTTGTACCTAGACTGCCGGCAGTGAGGAAGGAGTTCCACGGGCATGAGGGATGACTTGAGGGCGTGAGTCCCTGACTTGACATGACTGCTTTTATGTTGTGAACTGTAGTTTGGTTATCATACATGTCTCCTGCTTTATATAGACTATTATGATTTCATTTACGATATTTCTGATTTCACATACTTGGTACTGTTGCATCGACCTCCTTCGCCGCGTTCATCCGCAGTAGAGGTACATCGATTGTGGATCCTCGCTCATAGGATCACGATTCGGCGTGTTGGGAAGCCCGTTTCTTGGAGGCTTATCTTTTCGTATGTTACCACAGTGCAGAGGTTCTTGTACATTCAGGGGTATGGCGGGGCCCTGTCCCGTCATAGTTGTTGTTATAAAACTCTTAGAGGTCTGTAACACTGTTGTGGGCAGAGTTTGTAAAAAGGATAATTGTTCGGGTTTTATGTATATATACAAAGTGGCCGCAGGTTAGCATGTTCTTATCATATATCTTGTTTCATGTTTAAGTTTTTATTTTCCATTGATTTTCTCGATGTTGTATCACTAGGGTGCGGGTAAGGCACGATCCACGGGCCCGGTTCGGTCGTGTGACAGATGTGGGACGTATGTGCGAGAATACTGTAAATTTTGGAAAGAAAGAAAGGTGTGATTTTTTTCGACGGAAAAGTTTTCGGGTTTTGTGAAGGAAAAAGGTTCGTTAGTGGGAATTGGATTCCCAAATTTGGTATTTGGACTTCTTGGATTATATTAGAATTATGGGATTTTATTTTCGGAAATGGTCACGTGGCGCCCACGGGAGAAATTTCTGCTTTTGTGAGCCACTTTGTTTTTGAGATTTTCCGTATTTTGGATATTTTCTAAGACAAAATATTTTGATCGAATCGGGGCGACACGTGTCACCCCGTGTGGCACCCTTGGCGAGTGGAGGACAAGTGGCTAGCCACTTGTCCTCGCGAAATGGCCATGACACTTGGAAGCAATTTCATTGGCCATGTGGTGTGGTGGGACCCACACACACATGGCCCAATCTTGACCACCCACTTGACTTGATCATGGCCCTTGATTCTTCTATAAATACCCCCTTAGCTTGAAGACTAATTTCATCCCTCACTTGAAGTTTTTCCAAGCAAAATACTCCCTCCCTTTAGCCTTGTTTCGTCCAACCTCCCCCACTTGTGTAGAAAATACTCCAAGTATTATTGTATAATCCCAAATACCTTAGCCTAGTATCCCTAGTTGTATTCCAAGTTATTTCAATACTAGAGCCCTAAATACTACTTTATTCCATTAGTCGCAAAGTGAAACCCTAGAAAAATCTTCATAGTTGGTTGAAGTAGTAAGTAGAAGTGGTGTAGAACTTCTAAGGGTTTCTTGGAGAGAATTGGAGCGTACATATTAGGATCTAAACCTTGCTCAGGATCGACTTATAAACTTGGATAATTTTGGGCTTATCGAGGTAATGATCTATGTCTCCCTATTGTAATTGGATATTACCTATTGTAGTAATTTAGAATTGAGTATAAGATATATTGGAAGGATGATTATAAAGGATTGAACTGTATTTACATTGGATTGTATTTCTGATGAGACTTGTGCGATATTATTGTGAAGTAGAATTGTACACGTCCGATTAGACGTGTAACCCTCCCCCCTGGGAGTTGTTGGCCTGGTAGCGGGCCTGAGTAGAGGAGGAGATTTATGTGGTTGCGGGGAGGTCTTTGCGAATTTTACGTAGAATAAGGAATCTTGTATTTAGAATATTCTACAGTGATCTAGACGTTGATAGACGTTTTATGGCCTGTATAGGTTATAGTACTACGAGTAGCGTATTCTACTTGAAGGGTGGAAAAGGCCAGCGCGTTATAATACCGAGCGTTTTGCTAATTATCGATAATCGTCGCGAGGTATGTGAACCTCTTCCTATCTTTTCTAGCATGATATGTTGTGAACTATGTAGTGCGGTGACGCGTACATGTGTTAAGTGAATTTAGTTGGTTTACAACATAAAGTGTTATAACGGCTTTATGGGAAGTTTGTTATAACAACTTTATGTGGGTAAAGGAATGGTTGGTGGTTTTTAAAAGATAAATGACTTGATGTGAATTAGTAATGACTTGGTTTGTGATAAAAAGTTGTGAAACCGCTTTTATGAGAAATGGGTAATTGGGGTTTTAAAAGGAATAAGGTTATATTGATTTTCGGGAATGAGAACGAGTATCGAACAAACCACTGCAGCGTTAATAAAGGAAAATGTATTGACTAATTAATTATTATTAAAACCAGTAGAAACCTCCATCTGCATAGAAGCTAAGATAAGACAAAATGATATTACATTTTCTAGATCATGGCTGCTTTAATAAGATTGTTATAAACAAGAATAACCTACTCACATATAAGGCATATGTTACTCAATTGTTTTAAAAGAGATTACATTATTAAGTGATTAAGACTATGAACTATGAAATCTTTCGAAAATAAGAGACTTGAGTATTTGAAATTAGGCAAACTTGAACTTTTGAAAAAGAATGTTGTTACTTGATTTTAAAAAGGAAAGTGTGTTGGTTTATTTAAAAATGTTAGTCACTCTATTTTTAATACTACGGGTATCGGGTGACCTTTGTAAAAGGAATAAATCTTTTAAAAGAATTTAACGTATGTAGTACTTTGGGGTTAAAACCCGGACTTTGACATAAAATGAAAGTACCTCGAGTTGGGTGTAACTTACCTATGTTTGCGTGTGATAGCCTTGTTATGCAAGTATTGTATTTCTATACCACCGCGTCTCTCAATGGAGGGCCGGCTGATTTGTTATGATCTTACTTGGGCGTCTGGCGGTGCGGAGGATTCCACGGTGCGCTCGCTGATAGTGTTATTCCATGGACTAGCTCTCCGCGAGGTTTCTTGATTCGTCCTTGGTATCTGGTGGTTGGCTTTCGTACTTGCCTCGTCTCGTGGCTGATTCGGCCTTGGTACCTGGTAGTTAGCATTCGCACTTGCCCCGTTCAGTTTTGTGGCGAAGTCTCGTGATCACGGCCTTGGTACCTGGTAGTTAGCCTTCGTACTTGCCCCGGTCAGCTACGTGACATGGCCTTGGTATCTGGTAGTTGGCTTTCGTACTTGCCCCGTGTCAGCTTCGTGGTTTGGTTGCATAGTATTGTTAGTACGGCCTTGGTATCTAGTAGTTGGCTTTCGTACTTGCCCCGGTCAGTCGATGATGCGGCTTTGGTATCTGGTAGTTAGCCTTCGTACTTGCCCCGTACGGTTTTATGACACAGGTGGGACCTGGTGTTCATGTGTACTCCTTGGTGTTATTCTATCATAGGCTGAAGCGGTGAGGAAGGAATTCCACGCACGATTGATGTTGTGGGCGTGAGACCCATGGATATATTTTGAGTGATGACTTGGAGGGCGTGAGTCCCTGACTTGACATGACTGCTTATATGTTGTGTACTGTAGTTTGGTTATCATACATGTCTCCCGCTTTATATAGACTATTATGATTTCATTCAAAGATTTTCGATTTCACATACTTGGTACTGTTATCGACCTCCTTCGGGGGGCTGCGTTCATGCCGCAGGTAGAGGTACATCGGTTGTCGATCCTCGCTTATAGGATCACAGTTCAGCGTATTGGGAAGCTCCGTTTCTCCGGAAGCTTATCTTTTGGTATGTTTTACCACAGTGCAGAGGTTCTTGTACATTCAGGGGTATGGCGGGGCCCTGTCCCGTCATAGTTGTTGTTATAAAACTCTTAGAGGTCTGTAACACTGTTGTGGGCAGAGTTTGTAAAAAGGATAATTGTTCGGGTTTTATGTATATATACAAAAGGTGACCGCTTGGGTTAGCATGTTCTTATCATATATCTTGTTTCATGTTTAAGTTTTTATTTTCCGCTGATTTTTCTCTGATGTTGTATCACTAGGGTGCCCGGGGTAAGGCACCAGTCACGGGCCCGGGATCGGGTTGTGACAGTTAGTATCTTGGGGTTTTTCATAAAAAGGAGTCTTTTGAAAAGAATGTACGTACGTAGTACTTTGGCTTGGTTAATTGAGAATTATTCTATGTGTGCCTTGATAAGTACTTTGGCTTGATTAATTGAGAATTGTCTATGTGTGCTGGTGATAGCCTTTTAGTGCAAATATTATGTTTTATTACGTTGCCGCGACTCTCGGTTGGAGGGCCGGCTGTCTTGTTCTAAGTTACTTGGACGTACCGATAGTGATATGGGATTCCACGGGTATGCTTCCGTTATTTGTAGTACTTGGGTTAAATTCCCGGATTTTTATAAAAGACATGGTAGTGCTTATGTGTTGTTTGACGGCCGGTTGAGATAGGGTAAGAGTATAAGTGAGGGGTAAACCCCCAAGACGCTATACCACCTTCTCTAGGGTAAGAGTATAAATGAGGGGTAAACCCCCAAGACATTATACCCCCTGCTTTACCACCTTCTCCAGGGTAAGATTATAAATGAGGGGTAAACCCCCAATACATTATACCACGCTTACCACCTTCCGTGGTAAGAGTATAAATGAGGTAACCCCAAGACGTTATACCACCTTTCGTTTTCCTACTTCGCCCGCATGATTTTAGGACACAGGTGGGACTTGGTGTTCATGTATGCCTATTGGTGTTATATTATATCATGGACTGTCGGCAGTGAGGAAGGACTCCACGGGCATGATTGATATTATGGGCGTGAGACCCATGGTTATATTTTAGTAATGATTTGAGGGCATGCGTCCCTGACTTGATATGATTGTTTATGTATGGTGTATTGTAGGTTGGATATCATACATGTCTCCTGTTTTGTTAGACTGTTATGATTTCATTACAGTATTTTTCAGCTTCACATACTTGGTACATTCTTCGTCTTGACCTCGCCCGAAGTGCGTTCATGTCGCAGTTTAGATCGCGATTTGGTGATCCGCAGTGTTGGACCTGCCGAGTTTTGGATAGCTCCATCATCGTGAGTTTATCTTTTTGGTATAGATCATTCAAGATGTGCTTTTATGCGATTATGGGTACGGGGCCTTGTCCGTCTAGTTCAAGATAACTCTTAAGTGCAGATTCATATGTGGGATTGAACTCATGTACAGTATAGTGTCTTTTGTTTATGTATATTATGGCAGCCTTGTCGTCTTTGCCCTTGTACGTATGTTGGTTTTGAAAAAATAAAAATGAGGTGTTATTTAGTTTCCGCAGTTTACTTAGTTGTTATGATAGAAGGGTGCCCAGGTAGGGCACCAGTCACGGGCCCGGGGTTCGGGGCGTCACAATTGTACCACTGTATCACTGTATCAATGTACCACTGTACCACTGTACCACAGTACCAATGTACTTTATAGAAATGAGAGTCATCGTATCTGTTTTCATATAACGCATCCCGACCCTTTAGTGCGGGACTCGACGAACTAACTATAATGTATGTCGGCCCTTTAGTGAGGGACTCGGGGAAATGGAATGATAACACTTGCACGAATAGCTACCATAAGCAACCTTGTGCAGCTTAACTCATCTTTTGACTCTCAAAGGAATAAAACCAAGGTACCAACATCTCATTTACCAATCACATATACAAACTTTTCATTTTAGCTGTTATACCCCGTAGTTCCAGGGTATGTATGTGAGGACGTACGTACGAGAATACGACAGTAATATTGGAAAGAAAGAAAGATGTGATTTTTCGACGGAAAAGTTTCCGGGTTTTGTGAAGGAAAAGGTTCGTTGATGGGGTGGATTCCCATTTGGTATTTGGGCTTCTTGGATTATATTAGAATTATGAGATTTTATTTTGGAAATGGTCACGTGGGACCCACGAGAAATTTACGGTTTGTGGGGCCCACTTTGTTTTGAGATTTTCGTATTTTGGATATTTTCTAAGACGAAATATTTTGGGAGTAGGGGCGACACGTGTCACCCACGTGGCACCTGGGAATTGGAGGATAAGTGTCTCGCCACATCCGCTCGGCGAAATGGCCATCACAGCTTCCATTTTCGTTGGCCATGTGGTGTGGTGGGACCACACACACATGGCCCGATCTTGACCACACACTTGCATTGATCATGACCCTTGAATTCTCTATAAATACCCCTTATTGCTAGACTTATTATCATCCACACTTAAGCTTTCCAAAGCAAAATACTCCTCGCTTTAGCTTGTTTTGGTCCCCACTTGTGTAGAAAATACCTTAAGTATTGTTGTATAATCCCAAATACCTTAGCCTAGTATCCTAGTAGTATTCCAAAGTTATTTCAATACTAGAGCACGAGATACTACTTTTTCCAATAGTCGCAAAATGAAACCTAGAAAAATCTTCATAGCTTGGATGAAGTGTTAAGAGAAGTTGTTTAGAAACTTCTAAAGCTTGGAGCGGGTTGGGCGTAAGGATTTGGAGCCTAAACGTTGCTCGTGATCGACTTATAATCTTGGATAATTTTGGGCTTATCGAGGTAATGATCTATGTCCCTATTGTAATTGGATATTACATGTTGTAGTAGTTATACTTGAGTATATTATATGAGGAAAGAAGATTGATAGAATTGAAGTGTTTACATTGGTGTATTCTGATGAGACTTGTAGTATTATTGTGGGGCGATGTTGTACACGTCCGGTTAGGCGTGCAACCCCCAGTTGTTGGCTTGGTAGCGGGCCTTGATAGATGAGGAGATTTATGTAGTTACGTGGGGAGGTTGTCACACCGAACCTCGGGCGTGGCGGTGCCCTACCGGGCACCGCTACCTTAACAACACAAGTAAATCTGCGGAAATTTAATAACACCTCATTTTTTTTTAAAACCAACGTGCGTGCAAGGCAAAGCCGACAAGGCGCCATATAATATACGTAATAAAAGACACTACACGTCGTGAGTCAATCCACATATGAATACTGGACCTCTAAGAGTTATCTTGAACTATGGCGGACAAGGCCCGCCGTACCATAATCGTACAAAAGCACATCTTGAAAGAACTTATACCAAAAAGATAACTCCGAACGTAAGGAGCTATCCAAAACTCGAGCGGTCTACACTGCCGATCACCAAACAGCGTACCTAAACTGCGGCATGAGCGGCCCGAAGGAGGTCGATCTGAAAAATGTACCAAGTATGTGAGCGATGAAGTATCTTGTCTAAACAAAGCGAGAGACATGTATGATAGACAACCTCGATGCATAACACATAAGCGGTCATATCAAGTCGGGGACGCAGACCGCCAAAGTCACTACTCAAATATAACTATGGGTCTCACGCCCATAATATCAATCATGCGTGGAATCCTTCCTCATCGCGATCCGTGATGTAATAACACCAATAAGGATACATGAACACCAAGTCCCACGTGTCCTAAATACCACGTGGTCCCATGCCCTGGAATCCCACATCGTAAAAGCATGACCATAGGGTAACACAAACAAATTCGGGGACATATATGATAATCAAATTACAACACATTGTGCCTTACTAACAATGAGAGTAAACAGTAGTATCCTTACAATATGAAATAGGAATATCATGATCAAAACATGACCATCCGCCCGCAGTATCATTTAGCCATCCTACTCCTGGGACTATTTCACCAGCATAGGCCGCGTGGACCCGCGTGAGGTATTCCTCGCATGGGACTATTTCACCCGCATAAGCCCTTACGGACTCGCATGAGGTATTCCTCGCATAAATTTGGACCCACCGCGTGGGACTATTTCACCGCATAAGTCTTACGAACCGCGTGAGGTATTCCTCGCATCGTGGGTAGCAATTCCACGAAGCAAATGCCACAAACCCGGGAATGACAAAAACAACGATATACCAATAGCACACAACCGCTATTTCCGACACATAGGCAATTCTCAACTAATCAGGCCAAGTACTTATCAAGGCACACATGGAAAAATTCTCATTTAGCAAGCCAAAGTACTTACCAAGGCACCCTTAGACTAATTCTCAATTAATCAAGCCAAAGTACTTATCAAGGCACAAATAGAATAATTCTCAATTAACAAGCCAAAGTACTTATCAAGGCACAAATAGAATAATTCTCATTTAGCAAGCCAAAGTACTTTCCAAGTCACCCTTAGACTAATTCTCAATTAATCAAGCCAAAGTACTTATCAAGGCACAATAGAATAATTCTCAATTAACAAGCCAAAGTACTTATCAAGGCACAATAGAATAATTCTCAATTAACAAGCCAGAGTACTTATCAAGGCACAAATAGAATAATTCTCATTTAGCAAGCCAAAGTACTAATCAGGCCAAAGTACTACGTACGTACATTCTTTTCAAAAGACTCCTTTCTATGTAAAGCCCCACGATACTAACACCCGTAGTATCAAGGCGTGTCTATTTTTCAAAGTAAGTTACTACACTTTTAGAAAACTCATTTCAAATCTTGAAATTATGTAACTCCAAATTTTCACAATCTAGGCAACTTATGCCCTTAATCAAAATAGACAACTTTCTAAACCTTCCATAAAGCCGTTATAACCAACTTCCCATAAAGCCATTATAATCCTTTATGGTTTTAGACATATCCATTCCTTTTATAACCAAGAGACTTATACTATTAAAACCAAGTATCACATACTTACAAATCAAGTTCTTAACTTTCAAAATACTTCAAGTCTCTTAACTTTCAAAATACTTCAAGTCTCTTAATATATAGAAAACATGTTTCTTCTACTTTTAAACCAGAAGTAACTCACTCCTTTAAAACAAGTTACTTCTCTTAAATCATGTCATTTCTCCTCTTTTAAAACAATTAAGTAAAACACTCCTTTGACTCCCCTAAAGTCATTATAATGACCTTTAGGATTTTGGGACTAAGGCACTAGCCCAAAAGATTTGGAAACCACTTCCTTTTCAAGACTCTATGTACTTTAAGTAAAATACTTTCACTTTTAAGAATCCAAACTTCACTAAGAAAATGGATTTTACAACTTACAATTTAAACACCAAAGTACAATCAAGGAAGTACATAGAACAAATTCTATTCTAGGCAATCCAAATACAACCAAGGAATGGATCATTTAAGGAGTAGAACATACTTTCTTAATCTTAAAGAATCATGCTAGAAGAGGAGATAGTTCACATACCTTTTCGGCTAAATCCATAAGCTAAGACGAATACGCCGTACGTAGAAGTGTCAACCTATAATGGTCACAACAAGACTATCAACTTCTAGTCTCAACGTAGAATAATACCAAGTATCTGATCTACAATTCTACGGAAAATCGGGCGACTTCCTTTGTTTCTACTCACTTTGCCACATTTTTCAAGGTCGAATACAATAACCAAACATGCCACATTTAAGGCTCCAAACAACAACCAACCAAAGGGGATTACACGCCTTACAATACGTGTAATATTCCGCCCCACAATTCATACCAAGTAGTTTAAAACTCCAAGCCATTCTCGGCCAACTACATACTAACAATTCAAAGTCTTTTCCAACCCTTTCCAAATTCCAAGTTCTAAGGTCAACATGTTATATAGTTATAAACCACTTCAACAACTACAATTTCCTTCTTACACAACATGCGACGACTTAACGAATAATCAACTTGAATTGTAGTCTTAAGGCTAACATGCTAGTTTTCGGATTTAGGGTTCCAATAGCCAATACACTAATCCAACTATATAATATACATCTAATTCTTGCTAATAACCATAGCTACAACAATAAGTAAACTTAATTGCTAAAACGACAAGAATATACCTTTCAAAGCCCTTAAAATTTCCAAGATTCCAAAGTCGCGCCTTAGCAATTCTTAGCTCCTTTCCTTATTCCAATCCGCTCCAAGCCCTCCTTAGAGGCCTATGAAGAACCCATCTTCAAGTTCCAACTTCAAAGTTGAAGAACTCCAATAGTTTCCGCCTTGCAACTAACGTGAAAACTCCGTTTTTCCGAAATCTTTCTATTGAGATATCCTTACAATACCCTAAGGGACATTGGGTTAAAGTCTTGTGGCTAATGGATCAAAACTACAAAAAAAATTTGTGGGAGATAGGTCAAACCCGAGAGCTCTTCATGAAGAACACAAGGTTCTCTAATTTTTCTAAGTGTTCAAGACCTTGTCTTGCTACTAGTAGTATACTTATAACCTGATGGAGGCTTAGACTTAAACAAATGTGAGGTTAGGATGAGTTTCACTTGGATCAAGCCTAGGTGGACAAGTTGACTTGTTAACAATATCAAGCTTAGAAGACTTATCATCTACATAGGTCAAATGACCATAACACCCTTGCAATATTTCGTCCAACATCATGGAGGGGGTGCCACGTGTCGCCCTCTCATTCGTCCATAAAATTCCGTAACCCTCGTGGGCCCCACAAAAATGTAAAATTCCTCGGGTGGGTCCCACGTGACCAAATCCGTAAAAAATAAATTTCCATAGTGTTAATAAGTTCCATACTTTTCAAATAATGCCTTTTGAGAACCCAATTCTCAATAACGAACATTTTTCCCTTACCGACGTCCGGAAGATTTTCCGTCGGAAAAACAATTCTTCCTTTCGTATCAATTTCTAAGTCTTGTTTCCTTACGTACATTCTCTTATACATGTCCTGGACTTACGGGGTGTAACATTCTTCCCCCCTTAGAAACATTCGTCCCCGAATGTTCTTAGTCGGTTTTCAAGCCATACAAACTCCGGCATAAACTCTATACTATGCCTCTCAATCAAAACTGCACAAGACCAACGATGTCACACATGACCACCACATAACATACGTAAACATATCAATGGACCTTCCGTCCGCTACCCCTTCTCATAAACTCGAAGGTTCTGATCTCTAGAACACGGGATCCTTAGAGGTTCCTTTCTTTCCTTACTTGTCATACTTTCTCGTACTTTCAAACTCATCTAGTACACGTACAAAATCTCAAATTTTGTTTCTGTTCTCCAATCCTTGGAGTTACTAACCAACTTGGCCATATTGTTACTTACATTCCCGTGAAGGCTCTTCTCGGTCCTTACGACCTAGTTCCGGTGGAACGCATCGACGAACTCGTACAACGATCAACTAGACTTGGGCCTAGCACCCTCGTGACCCTATCACATAGCGGGACCATTTCTAATTGACATCACCCCATTCCATACTATCGGCTGACCCGAAATGAGTCCATAACCCGACTCATCGTCACACTTAACTTGTCATTCTTAGTCTGAAATAAATCTTTCTCTTATCTCAAGGTACTTCTTACCCTATCCCCTATTCACTAGAGGTTTTGTCACATAAGCCAAAGTATTTCTACTGCACAATCCTCCCTATTGGTCTTACACTGTTACGGGGTAATTACAATTTGTGAACTCTACACAACTATAGTCTCAGTTCACTTATCATTCTTGTCAACATTCATAACTTTTCACTTTACTAATCAAAGTATCCCTACCTCTGGGGTACTATCACATTACAACTCTAGCAACAAAGGGAAAACATATACGCTAAGGCAAAATCTGAATCTAACAATGCACGTATGATTCAAAAGAATCGAACTATACCTGTAACCCCGTGCGATGTCGCCTCCTGATCCTGCCCAGTAGTCACGTCATTTCTGCGGTTCGAAGGACCGCCAGAACTATAAACTCCACCCTGACCTCCACCACGGCTGGCTAACATCTGTACACCCTACCCTGGGGAACGCACAGCTGTGGAGGAAAGGGAATCAACCATCGGCCTCATAGGCTGAGCCACCCCACCGGTGCTCTTTCTAAAAGGACATACCCTCATAATATGGCCCGTCGGCCTGATAAAAACAAACACACATTGCCATAATGGCATTTCCCGAATGACGCTTACCACATCCGAACACCGAGGAATAAGTGGCCTCGGAGAAAATCTTACGCTCCTCCGAGAACCTCGATCCTGGAGCTTGGGCTCCTAAATACCTTGTGGGTCAAATCTCCCACCGTGAGCTGCGGGGTATGTCTTGGGTAGGTGGGACGAATATCTCACTCATTTGCCGAGGCATTCGTCCAAAACTCACCGGAATAACCAATCGGTCTAGCCCTCTTACTCAGATCTCCGCGCTGGCCCTCTACCCTATGTACACCTGTCTGTACTGGCCGAATAACCTCCTGCTGATGAAACTGCAGCACCGCTATCTTTGTCAATAACATAATGGCTTCCTTCATGACCCTAAAGTCTTCCCTTAACTGAGAAACTGGAGGCTCTGGTGCTGGGGCCTCAAAACCTGGCGAAGAAGAACTCGCCGACTGTGGAACCACATCCGGTGTGCCCTGGGCATAAGCCCTATCAACTCTCTGAGTCTGACTAGTAGCTCCTGCTACTCCTTTGCCCTTACAGCATTTGTTGCCCTCCTTGCGAGCATAATCGTAACACAACAATACGTTAGAGAGGAATTATCTTACTAACACTTCATGGCACGATCTTAGAGTGAGAAGAATAGAAACCAACTCCTAAATGTCCGTAGCCTCACTGTTTATGGGTGTGGCGCGCAACACACCGATAATCAAGACTCTACTAGACACGATGCAAGTAGATATTCAGAGGGATCGCTCTGATACCACTCTGTCACACCCGAACCCGGGCGTGGTCGTGCCCTACCAGGCACCTGCTGCACAACACAAGTAAATCGCGAAATTTAATAACACCTCATTTTTTTTTAAAACCAACGTACGTGCAAGGCAAAGACGACAAGGCTGCCATATAATATACGTAATAAAAGACACTACACTGTACATGAGTCCAATCCCACATATGAATACAGACCTCTCAGAGTTATACTGAACTATGACGGGACAAGGCCCCGCCATACCATAATCGTACAAAGCACATCTTGAAAGAACTTATACAAAAAGATAACTCCCGAACAGAAGGAGCTATCCAAAAACTCTGAGCACGGTCCTACACCTGCCGATCACCAAACAGCGTACCTAAACCTGCGGCATGAACGCACCCGAGGTCGACGTAAGAATGTACCAAGTATGTGAACAGTAAGTAATGTAATGAAATCATAATAGTCTAAACAAAGCAGGAGACATGTATGATAGCCAACCTACAGTACATAACACATAAGCAGTGTTATACCCCGTAGTTCCTGGGTATGTATGCGAGGGCGTGCATGCGAGAATCTGTGAAAAGATTGGAAAGGAAGAAAGAGGCGATTTTTCCACGGAAAAGTTTCGGTTTTGTGAAGGAAAAAGGTTCGTTAATGGGAATTGGATCCCCGTTTGGTATTCTGACTTCTGGAATATTAGAGAATTATGGAATTTTATTTTTGGAAATGGTCACGTGGGGCCCACGGGAGAAATTCTGGTTTTGTAGCCCTTTGATTTTGAGATTTTGGCGTTTTGGATATTTTCTAAGACAAAATATTTTGGACGAATCGGGGCGACACGTGTCACCCCATGTGGCACCTTTGGGCGAATTATGTTTGTGCATAACACGGTTAAGTCGTTTTTGGAAACGCTTTCCACTGACTTTCGTAGGGGAATTTCCGGCTATGTCATTTAGTATTTTTGCGGATTTTTCCGAGAGGCGGAACATTTTGGACCAACGAGAGGGCGGCACTTGGCACCCTCTCATTGGTGGGCAAGGTGGGCGGTTCTTGGCCGAAAAGGGGATGTCAAGTGGTAGATATTTTGGTAGATATTTTGTGTGCAAGTTGGCTAGGTACACATGGGTGAATCTTGGCCCTACACTTGCCTAACACTTGGTGTAATCTTGGCCATTGGTTGGCTTTCACTTGACCTATAAATACCCCTCCCTTGGAAGACTAATTCATTCACAATTGCCTAAGTCTTGAAAGCTTCTTCCTTCCCCCTTAGTGTGGTGTCTTGGCCGAGAGCCCTCTCTCCCCGTGAGAGTCCCCGCAGTGAGGTAGGCCGAGGGTAGACACCCCTCCTTTGAGGTGCTAGCCGTGGGTACCCACTAGCCTAGTTGCTTTCGTATAATACCACTTTGTGGTATTGAAATACTCTCCAAGTATTGTTATAATGCCCAAATTACCTCAAATTTTTATACCTTGTCGTATTCTAAGGTTATACCTTACTGAAAAGCCGTAAATACTATTATACTTCCGTCCATCCAAACCGTAACCACAGGAAAATCTCCATAGTCAGTTGGAGTATTGTGTAGAAGTTGGTTAGAACTTCTAAGGGTGGTTTAGGCGGAGTTGGGCGCCGAGTTGAGCTAAACGATTGCCGGGATCGACTTTATACTTGGATAATTATGGGCTTATCGAGGTAACTATCTTGTCCCCTTTTGTAATTGGATATTACATGTTGTAGGAATATATAGTTAAAGTATACTATATATATATCATGAACATAGCTTGTGGCAATGTCCTGGACTTAAGCTGAAGAAGCTGACTGTAATTACATAGGGTGTATTCTGATAGACTTGTGTAGTAGTGCGTGGAGTAGAATTGTACAGTTAGGGTTAGATGTATAACCACACTGGTTGGCTTGGTAGCCGGCCTCGATAGAGGAGAGATTTCTGTTTGTGCGGGAAGTCTTTGTCGAATTTTCTGTAGAATGTTCTACGATAAGATCTAGATGTTAATAAAGCGCCTTGTGGCCTTATAGGTTGAAGTACTACGTGTGGCGCGTTCTACTTGGCTTAGGAGTAGCCGACGGCGAGGTACTGGAGCATTTTGCTATTAGTCGATAATCGTCGAGGTATGTGAACCTCTTCCTATCTCTTCTAGCATGATATGTGTGAACTATGTAGTACGGTGAGCGTCATGTGCTAAATGTATTCGATTGGTTTAAAACATAAAGTGTTATAAAGGCTTTATGGGAAGTTGGTTATAACATCTTTATGTAGATAAGAAAACTATTTGTTGTTTTTAAAAAGGTAAATGATTTGTTTATAACTGGCTTGATGTGTGATCATAAAGAACTTGAAGTATTTCAAAAGATTTCAAATCGTTTTGAAGAGAAGTAATACTTGGTTTTGAGAACTTAAGAGTTATACTAGCTTTATGGGAAGTTAGGTATAACGGCTTAAGAACGTTTCTTGATTTTGGAAATCGGGATGTGTATCGACAAACCATCGCAGCGTTAATAAAAGGAAATGTTTTGAATAATTAAGTATTATTAAAACCAGAGAAACTTCCATCTGCATGAAGCTAAGATGAGACAAAATGATATTTCCTAGATCATGCATTTCTTTGTAATAAGATTGTTATAAACAAGAATATCCTACTCACATATAAGGCTTATGTTTCTCAGATTGTTTAAAAGAGAATTATATTCTTAATTGAATAAGACTATGAACTACTAAACCTCTCTAAAATGAGAAACTTGAACATTGGAAATTAGGCAAACTTGATCATTGGAAAAGAATGTTGCTACTTGATTTTACAAAGAGAAGTAATTGATTTACTTTAAAAGGATAGTCACTCTATTTTATACTACGTATTGTGTGACATTGTAGAAATAACGATCTTTTAAAGAGTTGATGTATGAAGTACTTTGGGGATAAAAACCGATTTTGTTAATCATATAGTAGAAGGTACCTTGTGTGAACAACTTGATGGTATTGGTTTGTGATAGCCTTGTAATACTTTCTTGATTGCGTTGATAAGTAAACGTGTTGGGATCTACGTGTGTTAGTATCTTGTGATGTTTGTGTGAAGGGTTTCCTTGATTGTGCTTATTAACTATCGGTCGTTATAATAGTATTGTGGCATTCTCTTGAGATGATTAGGGGTTAAAGCGCCCTCCGTCGGGGTAGACTTCGGGCGGGTCGATGGACCTATGATTCGAGAATACCTCATGCAGTCCCGGGCTATCGGAACTACGAGTTCGTGTTAGTGTAACGTCCTTTATGGGCATGCGGTCCTTGTGGCCATGCGGATCGCGAAGTCGGGGCGATGCGGGAGTAGCTACCCTCGATGCGGGGATGCCTCATGCGGGCGATGAGATTGGCCTATGCGGGCTGCGGAAGTTCGGGACTAGACGCCGCATTAGATCTGCGGGCAAGTGGCGGCTTTGATCATGTAACGGTGCAGACAGATCTTATGATCTGATTCATGACCTTGTTGGTGCGTAGGTGTTAGTAATCGGCTATGCCTTCGTACTTACCGTGCGGTGTTATTATGGCACAGTGGGACTGGTGTTCATGTGTTCCTTGGAACTTTTATATTATAAAGCTAAGCGGTGAGAATGTGTCCACGGCATGATTGATGTTGTGGGCACGAGACCCATTGTTATACTTGAGTGATGACTTGAGGCGTGAGTCCACGACTTGACATGGCTTTGTTGTAAAGCGTAGTTTGGCTATCATACATGTCTCCGCTTTATATGACCGCTATGATTTCATTTACGATATGTATTTTCGTTTCACATACTCGGTACTGTTATCTTGACCTCGCCCGAAGTGCGTTCATGCCGCAGTTGAGGTACACGATCGTTGATCCTAGCTCTCGGTCACGATTCAGCGTTTGGGAAGCTCCGTTTCTCGGAGGCTTATCGATGGTATAGTCCTGTCGTCGTAAGTGTTTACATTCGTGGGTTTGGCGGGGCCTGTCGCCATTGTTATCGTATCATTTCTTAGAGTGCATGAAATCTTTGTTGTGGGCGGGGTTTGTAAAGAAAAGTTAAGCTGCTCATGTTAATAGTTGTCATTTATATATATCAAAGGCAAGTTTCCAGATTATTGTTTTATATACATTATCTCATATTGTTGTGTTTGTTCGTGATTACTCGATGTATATCTACTTGGGTGCGGGGTAAGGCACGATCCACGCCCCGGTTCGGTCGTGACAAAAGTGGTATCGAGCGATTAATCCTCGGAAAGTGTCTCTGAACCGTATCGATGAAGTCTTGATTATCGGTGTGTTGTGCACCATCAATAATCGTGAGGCTATAAGATATTTAGGATTGGTTTCTATTCTTCTCACTCTGAGATCGTGCCTTAGCTGTGTTGTAAGTTGAACCTCGCGAAATCCTTTCCACTTATCGTTATGCCTCGCGTAGGGCAACCCGAGCCCAGAGGCGCAAGCGGGAGCTGCGAGTAGAGTTCAGAGGGTGGCGAGGGCACAGGCCCAATCATTACCTAGGGTAGTGCTTCATTCGGGGAGTTTTGCGACGTCACTAGCCCCAGTAAAGTTTAGCACGGCGGCGGCAGTTCCTACTGCGGCCATGACATTTGAACCTTCAGTTCCACGACCGGGAACCGAGAATATAGATTGCGAGGACAACCACATTACTAGCTATAGATTTAGCTACCGAGAGTATACCGATGTAACGATGCGGAGGACTATCTAAAAGAGGTTGTGCAAGAGTAATTCTTGATTAGGCTTGAGCATGGCACGTATGCGGGCTTATGCGCAGCAGAAAGCGTAGAGATCGGCGGGTTAACGAGCGGCGTGAAGAGGGCGGGCGTGAGGTCCTTGGTAACTTTCAAGGTGAGTATACCTTAAGTGCTACGTTACGATGGCGATGTGTGAGTTGTGATTAGGAATCATGGTGGGTTAACCGAGTAAGATTTTGGGGATAGAGAAGGTGTGAGTCTTAGAGTGTTATACGTAAAGACCTTAGAGGTAAGGCCGTCTCGAGAAAGGTGTAGTGTTATGTTTGACCCTTAGAGTGCATAGTGCACGTGAGCTATGTTCGTGGGATAAGTCACGAGTGGCGTGATTTGAAAGAAGGTAGTCGAGCTAAGAAGACCGCGGGTTTTAAACGTGTTTAGTAAGATTGTTACTTCGGGGATTTGGTATTTTTCGCCTTGCCGGGTCAGGGTTGAGGCTACTTGCGGGTCAACCCGCGGTAGGTTTGGTGGTGGGGTCGATTTTGGTGGTCCTCTTTGTGTTAGGGTCGTGAGGTGTTAGGCCCATGTTTAGTTAGCCGCGTGCAAGTTCGTGGATGCGTTCGACGATGGTCGGGCGATGGGGGCAGCCTATCGTGTTCTTGGTCGAGTCGTTCCTCAGCGGTGTTGATGTTATCGAAAAGGTTGTGAGGTTGCAGGGTGCCTACCTTCACCTTATGGCAGACGATGGAGCCAGTGCATTGTTTCTCTTCTGGGAGTTTGTACGGCGGGGCTAGGAACTCGTGAGTCTCGTGCTCGCATTCGCCTCGGGCGGTGTTTTGATTTGAGGTATTGTGAGGATCGTTGTCTCGGTTGAAGTGTTTAAGCTACCATTTCGGTGTTTGGATGTCGTCTTGTGGCGCCTTGTAGAAGCGAAGTGTAAGTTGCGGTCGATTGGTTTGATGTTGGCAAGGTTGAGATAGTTGGTTGAGCTTGTTCCAGTGATGGATAGTGTGAAGCTTGTCTAGAAGAAGTTACGGCGGCTCGGAGGAATCGTGCGGATAATCGGCGGCAGCTTAGAGTTGAGTTGGTCGGTCTTCTTGAAAGTACCACCGGACGAGTGTGACGAGTTTTGGAAAGCGAAGGAACTTAGCGAGTTACTTTGGGCCTTTGTGAGTTCATGTGAAGAATAGGCGGGTTGCCTATATGTTAGCTTTTGCCGTCCGACTTAG
This sequence comes from Przewalskia tangutica, assembly GCA_029844215.1. Taxonomy (NCBI): domain Eukaryota; kingdom Viridiplantae; phylum Streptophyta; class Magnoliopsida; order Solanales; family Solanaceae; genus Przewalskia; species Przewalskia tangutica. The sequence continues at coordinate 140,185 of JAQGDG010000151.1, forward strand.
GAGGCGGGGCGTCCGATCTTCGTATTGTTATGTTGGAAAGTATCGAAGATCCATCCGAATGTTCGATTAATGATGACCACGTTAGAGATAGTAACCCGAGTTTTGGATACTAAAGCGATGTCGGAAATGTGATAAGAATGCGAGTGTACAACGAACCGTTGATCGCGTGCGGCCGGTACCATTTGTTGGTCGTCGGGCAAGGCTCGCGACAAAGTGACAAAAGTAGTATTATTTGTGGTGATGTAGAGGTGTTTCCTCGTGGACTTAGATGTAAGTTTTGCGCAGTGTTTCCATGGCGGTGTGGCGGGATTGTTTCGTAAGTATAGTAGTGAAGACTATCAGACGCGTGTTCGTTTGAGACTTAGAAGGAACATTCGGGACGAATGTTTCTAAGAGGAAGAATGTTATACCCGTAGTTCCCGGTATGTATGCGAGGGCGTGCGTGCGAGAATCTGACGTAAAGATTGGAAAGGAAGAAAGAGGCGATTTTCCACGGAAAAGTTTCGGTTTTGTGAAGGAAAAAGGTTCGTTAATGGGAATTGGATCCCAGTTTGGTATTCGGACTTCTGGAATATTAGAGAATTATGGAATTTTATTTTGGAAATGGTCACGTGGGCCCACGGGAGAAATTCTGATTTTGTAGGCCCGCTTTGATTTTGAGATTTTGGCGTTTTGGATATTTTGGAAGACAAAATATTTTGGGCGAATCGGGGCGACACGTGTCACCCCCATGTGGCACCTTTGGGCGAATTATGTTTGTGCATAACACCGTTAGAGTCGTTTTTAGTGAAACGTTTTCCACCCTTTCGTAGGGAATTTCCGGCTATGTCATTTAGTATTTTTGCGGATTTTTCCGAGAAGGCGGAACATTTTGGACCAACGAGGCGGCACTTGGCACCTCTCATTGGTGGGCAAGGTGGGCGATTCTTGGGCGAAAAGGGGATGTCAGTGGTAGATATTTTTGGTAGATATTTTGTGTGCAAGTTGGCTAGGTACACGTGGGTGAATCTTGGCCTACACTTGCCTAACACTTGGTGTAATCTTGGCCATTGGTTGGCTTTCACTTGACCTATAAATACCTCCCTTGAAGACTAATTCATTCACAAATTGCCTAAGTCTTGAAAGCTTCTTCCTTCCCCTTGTGTGGTGTCTTGGCAGAGCCCTCTCTCCCCAGAGAGTCCACAGTGGGGTAGTAGAGGGTAGACACTCCTTTGAGGTGCTAGCCGTGGGTACCCACTGCTAGTTGCTTTCGTATAATACCCCTTTGTGGTATTGAAATACTCTCCAAGTATTGTTATAATGCCCAAATTACCTCAGCCTTATACCTTGTCGTATTCTAAGGTTATACCTTTACGAAAAGCCCAGAAATACTATTATACTTCCCGTCAGTCACAAAACCGTAACCCTAGGAAAATCTCCATAGTCCGTTGGAGTATTGTGTAGAAGTTGGTTAGAACTTCTAAGGGTGGTTTAGAGGGTTGGGCGCTCGGAGTTGGAGCTAACGATTGCCCAGGATCGACTTTATACTTGGATAATTATGGGCTTATCGAGGTAACTATCTTGTCCCCCTTTTGTAATTGGATATTACATGTTGTAGGAATATATAGTTAAAGTATACTATATATATATCACTGAACATAGCTTGTGGCAATGTCCTTGGACTTAAGCCTGAAGAATCGATCGTAATTACATGGGGTGTATTCTGATGGACTTGTGTAGTAGTACCGTGGAGTAGAATTGTACAGTTAGGGTTAGATGTATAACCCCGGTTGGCTTGGTAGCGGCCTCGATAGAGAGAGGAGATTTCTGTTGTTGCGGGGAGGTCTTTGTCGAATTTTTCGGTAGAATGTTCTACGATAAGATCTAGATGTTAATAAGCGCCTTGTGGCCTTATAGGTTGAAGTACTACGTGTGGCGCGTTCTACTTGGCTTAAGGAGTAGCCGACGGCTTGAGGTACTCGGAGCATTTTGCTATTAGTCGATAATCGTCGCGAGGTATGTGAACCTCTTCCTATCTCTTCTAGCATGATATGTGTGAACTATGTAGTGCGGTGACGTCATGTGCTAAATGTATTCGATTGGTTTAAAACATAAAGTGTTATAACGGCTTTATGGGAAGTTGGTTATAACAGCTTTATGTAGATAAGAAAACACTTTGTGGTTTTTAAAAAGGTAAATGATTTGTTTATAACTGGCTTGATGTGTGATCATAAAGAACTTGAAGTATTTCAAAAGATTTCAAATCGTTTTGAAAGAAGTAATACTTGGTTTTGAGAACTTAAGAGTTATACTAGCTTTATGGGAAGTTAGGTATAACGGCTTAAGAACGCTTCTTGATTTTGGAAATCGGGATGTGTATCGACAAACCATCTGCGGCGTTAATAAAAGGAAATGTTTTGAATAATTAAGTATTATTAAAACCGGTAGAAACTTCCATCTGCATGAAGCTAAGATGAGACAAAATGATATTTCTAGATCATGGTCTTTGTAATAAGATTGTTATAAACAAGAATATCCTACTCACATATAAGGCTTATGTTTCTCCGATTGTTTAAAAGAGAATTATATTCTTAATTGAATAAGACTATGAACTACGAAACCTCTCTAAAATGAGAAACTTGAACATTGGAAATTAGGCAAACTTGATCATTGGAAAAGAATGTTGCTACTTGATTTTACAAAGAGAAGTAATTGATTTACTTTAAAAGGATAGTCACTCTATTTTATACTACGGGTATTGTGTGACATTGTGAAAGTAACGTATCTTTTAAAGAGTTGATGTATGAAGTACTTTGGGGATAAAAACCCGATTTTGTTAATCATATAGTAGAAGGTACCTTGTGTGAACAACTTGATGGTATTGGTTTGTGATAGCCTTGTAATACTTTCTTGATTGCGTTGATAAGTAAACGTGTTGGGATGCTACGTGTGTTAGTATCTTGTGATGTTTGTGTGAAGGGGTTTCCCTTGATTGTGCTTATTAACTATCAGTCGTTATAATAGTATTGTGGCATTCACCTCTTGAGATGATTCCGGGGGTTAAGCTGCCCTCCGATGCGGGGTAGACTCGGCGTCGATGGACTATGATTCGAGAATACCTCATGCAGTCCGGGCCTATGCGGAACTACGAGTTCGAGTTAGTGTCGTCCTTTATGGGCATGCGGTCCTTGTGGCCGTGCGGTGCGAAGTCGGGGCGATCGGGAGTAGCTACCCTCGATGCGGGGATGCCTCATGCGGGCGATGAGATTGGCCTATGCGGGTGCGGGAAGTTCGAGGACTAGACGCGCGTTAGATCTGCGGGCAAGTGGCGGCTTTGATCATGTGGCGGTCAGACGGATCTTATAATCTGATTCATGACCTTGTTGGTACTGTGGGTGTTAGTAGTCGGCTATGCCTTCGTACTTACCCCGTACGGTGTTATTATGGCACAGGTGGGACCTGGTGTTCATGTGTGTTCCTTGGAACTTTTATATTATAAACTGCCGGCAGTGAGGAATGTGTCCCACGGGCATGATTGATGTTGTGGGCCTGAGACCCATTGTTATACTTGAGTGATGACTTGAGGGCGTGAGTCCCTGACTTGACATGACTGCTTTGTTGTAAACTGTAGTTTGGCTATCATACATGTCTCTGCTTTATATAGTATCGCTATGATTTCATTTACGATATGTATTTTCGTTTCACATACTCGGTACTGTTATCTTGACCTCCTTGGGTGCGTTCATGCCGCAGTTGAGTACACGATCGTTGATCCTAGCTCTCGTGGTCACGATTCAGCGTTTGGGAAGCTCCGTTTCTCCGAGGCTTATCGGTGGTATAGTCCCCGTCGCCGTAAGTGTTTACATTCGGGGTTTGGCGGGGCCCTGTCCGCCATTGTTGTCGTATCATTTCTTAGAGGTGCATGTAATCTTGTTGTGGGCGGGGTTTGTAAAGAAAAGTTAAAGCTCATGTTAATAGTTGTCATTTATATATATGCCGAAAGGCAAGTTTTCCTGATTATTGTTTTATACTACATTTATCTCATATTGTTGTGTTTGTTCCATTGATTACTCGATGTATATCTACTTGGGTGCCCGGTAAGGCACGATCCACGGCCGGTTGGTCGTGACAAGCGATCATATCAAGTCGTGGGCCTTGGACCGCCAAAGTCACTACTCAAATATAACTATGGGTCTCACGCCCATAATATCAATCATGCGTGGAATCCTTCCTCACCGCTTGATCCATGATGTAATAACACCAATAAGGATACATGAACACCAAGTCCACCGTGTCCTAAATACCACGTGGTCTCATGCCGGAATCCCACATCGTAAAGCATGACCATAGGGTAACACAAACAAATCCGGGGACATATATGATAATCAAATTACAACACATTGTGCCTTACTAACAATGAGAGTAAGCGATGAGTATCCTTACAATATGAAATAGGAAGCTCGTGATCAAAACAGGACCATCCGCGGTATCATTTAGCCATCCTACTCGCGGGACTATTTCACGCGTAGGTCGCGTGGACCCGCGTGAGGTATTCCTCGCATGGGACTATTTCACCCGCGTAAGCCATAAGCCCTTACGGACTCGCGTGAGGTATTCTCGCATAGGTCGGACTCCGCGTGGGACTATTTCACCCGCATAAGTCCTTACGGACCCGCATGAGGTATTCCTCGCATCGTGGGTAGCAATTCCACAGAAACTGCAAATGCCACAAACCCAGGGAATGACCCCGAAACAACTGATATACCAATAGCACACAACCGGCTATTTCCAGCACACATAGGCAATTCTCAACTAATCAGGCCAAGTACTTATCAAGGCACACATGGAAAAATTCTCATTTAGCAAGCCAAAGTACTTACCAAGGCACCCTTAGACTAATTCTCAATTAATCAAGCCAAAGTACTTATCAAGGCACAAATAGAATAATTCTCAATTAACAAGCCAAAGTACTTATCAAGGCACAAATAGAATAATTCTCATTTAGCAAGCCAAAGTACTTTCCAAGGCACCCTTAGACTAATTCTCAATTAATCAAGCCAAAGTACTTATCAAGGCACAATAGAATAATTCTCAATTAACAAGCCAAAGTACTTATCAAGGCACAATAGAATAATTCTCAATTAACAAGCCAAAGTACTTATCAAGGCACAAATAGAATAATTCTCATTTAGCAAGCCAAAGTACTAATCAAGGCATCACATAGAATTATTCTCAATTAAACAGGCCAAAGTACTACGTACGTACATTCTTTTCAAAAGACTCCTTTCTATGTAAAGCCCCACGATACTAACACCCGTAGTATCAAGGCGTGTCTATTTTTCAAAGTAAGTTACTACACTTTTAGAAAACTCATTTCAAAGCTTGAAATCAAGTAACTCCAAATTTTCACAATCTAGGCAACTTATGCCCTTAATCAAAATAGACAACTTTCTAAACCTTCCATAAAGCCGTTATAACCAACTTCCCATAAAGCCATTATAATCCTTTATGGTTTTAGACATATCCATTCCTTTTATAACCAAGAGACTTATACTATTAAAACCAAGTATCACATACTTACAAATCAAGTTCTTAACTTTCAAAATACTTCAAGTCTCTTAACTTTCAAAATACTTCAAGTCTCTTAATATATAGAAAACAAGTTTCTTCTACTTTTAAACCAGAAGTAACTCACTCCTTTAAAACAAGTTACTTCTCTTAAATCATGTCATTTCTCCTCTTTTAAAACAATTAAGTAAAACACTCCTTTGACTCCCCTAAAGTCATTATAATGACCTTTAGGATTTTGGGACTAAGGCACTAGCCCAAAAGATTTGGAAACCACTTCCTTTTCAAGACTCTATGTACTTTAAGTAAAATACTTTCACTTTTAAGAATCCAAACTTCACTAAGAAAATGGATTTTACAACTTACAATTTAAACACCAAAGTACAATCAAGGAAGTACATAGAACAAATTCTATTCTAGGCAATCCAAATACAACCAAGGAATGGATCATTTAAGGAGTAGAACATACTTTCTTAATCTTAAGGAATCATGCTAGAAGAGGAGATAGTTCACATACCTTTTCGGCTAAATCCATAAGCTAAGCCGAATACGCCGTACGTAGAAGTGTCAACCTATAATGGTCACAACAAGACTATAAACTTCTAGTCTCAACGTAGAATAATACTAAGTATACGGTCTCTAATTCTACAGAAAATCGGGCAGCACTTCCTTTGTTTCTACTCACTTTGCCACCTTTTTCAAGGTCGAATACAATAACCAAACATGCCACATTTAAGGCTCCAAACAACAACCAACCAAAGGGGATTACACGCCTTACAATACGTGTAATATTCCGCCCACAATTCATACCAAGTAGTTTAAAACTCCAAGCCATTCTCGGCCAACTACATACTAACAATTCAAAGTCTTTTCCAACCCTTTTCAAATTCCAAGTTCTAAGGTCAACATGTTATATATTTATAAACCACTTCAACAACTACAATTTCCTTCTTACACAACATGCGACGACTTAACGAATAATCAACTTGAATTGTAGTCTTAAGGCTAACATGCTAGTTTTCGGATTTAGGGTTCCAATAGCCAATACACTAATCCAACTATATAATATACATTTCATGCTTGCTAATAACCATAGCTACAACAATAAGTAAACTTAATTGCTAAAACGACAAGAATATACCTTTCAAAGCCCTTAAAATTTCCAAGATTCCAAAGTCGCGCCTTAGCAATTCTTAGCTCCTTTCCTTATGTTCCAATCCGCTCCAAGCCCTCCTTAGAGGCCTATGAAGAACCCATCTTCAAGTTCCAACTTCAAAGTTGAAGAACTCCAATAGTTTCCGCCTTGCGACTAACGTGAAAACTCCGTTTTTCCGAAATCTTTCTATTGAGATATCCTTACAATACCCTAAGGGACATTGGGTTAAAGTCTTGTGGCTAATGGATCAAAACTACAAAAATTTTGTGTGGGAGATAGGTCAAACCCGAGAGCTCTTCATGAAGAACACAAGGTTCTCTAATTTTTCTAAGTGTTCAAGACCTTGTCTTGCTACTAGTAGTATACTTATAACACAATGGAGGGCTTAGACTAAAAAAAATGTGAGGTTAGGATGAGTTTCACTTGGATCAAGCCTAGGTGGACAAGTTGACTTGTCAACAATATCAAGCTTAGAAGACTTATCATCTACATAGGTCAAATGACCATAACACCCTTGCAATATTTCGTCCAACATCATGGAGGGGGTGCCACGTGTCGCCCTCTCATTCGTCCATAAAATTCTGTAACCCTCGTGGGCCCCACAAAAATGTAAAATTCCTCGGGTGGGCCCCACGTGACCAAATCCGTACAAAATAAATTTCCATAGTGTTAATAAGTTCCATACTTTTCAAATAATGCCTTTTGAGAACCCAATTCTCAATAACGAACATTTTCCCTTTAAGCGTCCGGAAGATTTTCCGTCGGAAAAACAATTCTTCCTTTCGTATCAATTTCCAAGTCTTGTTTCCTTACGTACATTCTCTTATACATGTCCTGGACTTACGGGGTGTAACAGAGGTGCTGCCGAATTTTCCGTAGAATAAGGAACCTTGTACTTAGAATTGTTCTACGAAGAGATCTAAAGGTTGATAGACGTTTTGTGGCCTTTATAGGTTGAAGTACTACGAGTAGCGTATTCTACTTGAAAGGTGGAAAAGGCTAGCAGGGTTATAGTACTTTGGAGCATTTTGCTAATTGTCGATAATCGTCGCGAGGTATGTGAACCTCTTCCTATCTTTTCTAGCATGATTGTTGTGAACTATGTAGTACAGTAGACGTACGTGTGCTAAACGAGTTTTGGTTGTTTTAAAACATAAAGTGTTATAATAGCTTTATGGGAAGTTAGTTATAACGACTTTATGTAGGTAAAATAATGGTTTATTGATTTTAGAAGTTAAGAGACTTGATCTTGAAAGATAAGAGACTTGACTTAATTGACTTGATATGAATTTTGTTAAAAAGTTGTGAAACCTCATTCGTGAGTAATGAATACTTAGTTTTTAAAGAATAATGTTATATAGATTTCAGAAATGGGAATAAGTATTGAACAAACCACTGCAGCGTTAATAAAGGAAAATGTATTGACAAATAATTAATTATATTAAAACCAGTAGAAACCTCCATCTGCATAGAAGCTAAGATAAGACAAAATTATATTACATTTCCTAGATCATGGCTGCTTTAATAAGATTGTTATAACAAGTATAACCTACTCACACATAGGCATATGTTACTCAAATTGTTTTAAAAGAGATTACGTTATTAATTGATTAAGACTATGAACCATGAAATCTTTCGAAAATAAGAGACATGAGTAATTGAAGTTATCCAACTTGAACTTTTGGAAAAGAACGTTGTTACTTGACTTTAAAAAAGGGAAAGTGTTTTGGTTTAAAAGGAAGGCATGGTAGTGTCTTAAATCTGTTTTAGAAGAGGGTTTAAATGTTATGGCCGATTCTACCTCGAGTCCCATGAGATGGGCCGAGACATGTATACCACGCGATTTGACATCGAGTCCCATGAGATGGGCTGAGATATGGCGATTTGACATCGAGTCCCATGAGATGGGCCGAGATATGGCGATTTGACACCGAGTCCCATGAGATGGGCCGGGAATGTGACCATACGATCCGACACCGAGTCCCATGAGATGGGCCGGGAATGTGACCATACGATTCCACCTCGAGTCCCATGGGATGGGCCGAGACATGTTATACGTATCACACGATTTATACCTAGACTGCCGGTAGTGAGGAAAGAGTTCCACGGGAATGAGGGATGACTTGGAGGGCGTGAGTCCCTGACTTGACATGACTTCTTTTATGTAGTAAACTGTAGTTTGGTTATCATACATGTCTCCGGTTTTATATAGACTGTCATGATTTCATTCTGATATTTTGATTTCACATACTTGGTACTGTTATCGACCTCCTTGAAGTGCGTTCAATCTGCGTAGGTAAGTACATCGGTTGTGGATCCTCGCTCATAGGATCACAGTTCAGCGGTTTGGGAAGCTCCGTTTCTCCGGAGGCTTATCTTTGGTATAGTCCCCTGTCATTGTAAGTACTTGTACATTCAGGGGTATGGCGGGGACCTGTCCCGTCATAGTTATGGTTACACTCTTAGAGGTCTGTAGTACTGTTGTGGGCAGAGTTGTAAAGGATGTAACTGTTCGGTTATATATATATGCAGAAAGGTGACCGTTTTGGTTAGCCTATTTTCTTATTGTATATCTTGTTTCATGTGTAAGTTTTATTTCCGCTGATTTTCTCTGATGTTGTATCACTAGGGTGCCCGGGGTAAGGCATCAGTCACGGGCTCGGGGTCGGGTCGTGACAAAAGTGGTATCAGAGCAGTTAATCCTCGGAAAGGGTCTACAGACTGTGTCTAGTAGAGTCTTGATTATCGGTGTGTTGTGCACCACATCTATAATCAGGAGGCTACAGGATATTTAGGATTGGTTTCCATTCTTCTCACTCTGAGATCGTGCCTTAGAGCTGTGTTATAAGTTGGACTCCCTCTGGTGTATTCATATGTACCAGTTATGCCTCCGCACAAAGCAACCAGGGCCCAGATGGGCAAGGCAGCAGAGGGAGCTACGAGTTGAACACAGAGGGTTACGAGGGCACAAACCTGGTCATTACCTGAGATAGTACTTCAGACGACGAGTTTTATGACGCCGCTAGCCCCAGCAGAGTTAGAGCGGCATCAGTTTCTACGGAGGCCACGATACCTGAGCCTCCAGTTCCACGACCAGGAACCGAGGATATGAGTTCAAGAGATGGCCCAGTTACTAGCTAGGGCCGTGGCAAGATATGAGGACGGACGGGAGCCGGTGGTTCCGCGGCACCGATGATTCACCCAGATCGATAGTGCGAGACTTGGGATTTCTTGAGTTGCGATTCGCGAGTTCTATGGATAGAGGCGAGATGATCCTCGGTGTCGTGCTAGTCAGGAGATTGTTATGCTTACGGCCAGCGAGGACATTTGGTGAGAGTTTGTCGACCAGTATACGGATGTTGAGACTCAGCCTTCGGGATCGGTGGCTGGTTCATCACCTTATATAGCTAGACGCCCTACAGGGCAGGATTATGATTAGAGCGACAAAGGGAAAGTAAGGCAGTAGTTACAGAGATACCTTTAGCCCTTAAGAGACTTGGTTATGTTGTGATGGTGGATACGTGTGGAGTACTATACGGATAGCATTGTGTTAAGTGTGATTTAGAAAACAATGGTGGTTGAAAAGGTAAGTATGGGGACATGGAAGGTGTGAACCTTATAATATTATACGTGGAGACCTTAGATGCGAGGTCGTCTTGAGTAAAAGATTTTGTTTACGATTGACCTTTGTCGGAGTGCGTATTATACATGGGGTATAATTGTGTGATAAGTCCCTGAGTGGTGTGAATTATAAGAGGGTAGTTGAGCTAAGAAGACCACTAGGTTTTCGTGACTTGATAGATAAGATTGTTCCGGATCGGGGAACAAGAGTTTGGCGCGATAGCGGGTCGGGTTGAGGCTAGATCACGGGTCAACCCGCAGCCCGGAATGAGGTGGGGTCAGTTTGAGGTGGTCCCGCCAGGTGTAGGGTCACGAGGGTGCTAGGCCCAGGTTTAGGTAACCATCGGACGAGTTCGCGGATGTGTTCGACTAGAATCGGATCGTGAAGGCCGGGAATGGCGTTGAAAGAATTTAAGGCTAGTAAGATGACCAAGTTTGGAGGTAGTGACTCGAAAGTTTTGGAAACTGAAGCGATGACTGAAGTGTGGTACGTGTAGTAGAAAGAGTTCAGGTGTACGAGAAGGGTACGACGAGTAAGAAAAGGAAGCGAACATGAGTTAAGAGCTGGAAGTGATCATTTTTTGTGAAGTGAAGGTGCGAATAGAGTATCCTTTAGACCAGAAGTGAGAGTTAGTGTTGTTTTACATCTTAGAGGTGATTCCTCGTTGGCTTGGATTTGAGTTTTGCGCGTATGTTATACTATGGCCATTGATGGCATGATTGGTTTCGTGAGTATAGTAGTGAAGACTATACCGGCGCACGTATGTTTAGAGACTTAGAAGGAACATTCGGGATGAATGTTTCTAAGGGGGGAAGAATGTTATACCCCATAGTTCCAGGGTATGTATGTGAGGACGTACGTACGAGAATACGACAGTAATATTGGAAAGAAAGAAAGATGTAATTTTTCGACGGAAAAGTTTCCGGGTTTTGTGAAGGAAAAAGGTTCGTTGATGGGAACTGGATTCCCAGATTTGGTATTTGGGCTTCTTGGATTATATTAGAATTATGAGATTTTATTTTCGGAAATGGTCACGTGGGACCCACGAGAAAATTCTGGTTTTGTAGGCCCACTTTGTTTTTGAGATTTTCGTATTTTGGATATTTTCGAAGACGAAATATTTTGGGCCAGTAGAGGCGACACGTGTCACCCCATGTGGCACCTTGGCGGGTGGAGGGAAGTGTCTTGCGGCTTGTCCTCGGCGAAATGGCCATCACACTTGGCTTCCATTTTCGTTGGCCATGTGGTGTGGTGGGACCCACACATACATGGCCCAATCTTGACCACACACTTGCATAGATCATGACCCTTGAATTCTCTATAAATATCCCCTTATTGCTTGTTATACCCCGTATTTTCAGTGTATGTACGTGAGGACGTACGTAGTAAAATTTGAACTTTAAAGTTGGCTTGGCCGAATAATTTTTGTGCACAACACCCGGTTAGAGTCGTTTTTCGACGAAACGTTTTACAAGACTTGCGAAGGGAAAATTCCGGCTATGTCATTTTAATATTTTGCGGATTTTTCCGAGAGACGAAACATTTTGGACCAACGAGAGGGCGACACTTGTCACCCTCAAGTTTGTGGAGTGTGGGGCGGTAATAGCTTGGACGATTGGGGTGTCAAGTGGGCAAGATATTTGTGAGGGTTTTAAGGAGTAGGGACTAGGGGGCACTTGGGCATATCTTGGCCACACTTGCATAGCACTTGGCTAGATCTTGGCCATTGGTTGGCCTTTGCTTGGCTATAAATACCCTCCCCTTGGTGAGGCCCTCGCCGAGAACCCTCCCCTTGGCGAGTACCACAGTGGGGTTGGTCGAGGGGTATACACCCCCCCCTTGTGGTGTTGTCTCGTATAAATACCCTCCTTCTTGGTAGAAATACTCTCCAAAGTATTGTTACTATACCCAAAATACCTTAGCCGTATACCTTGTAATATTCCAAAGATACCTCTATACGTTGAGCCGGAAATACTCTAGTATGTCCTTTTTGTCTCAAACGAAACCACAGGGAAAATCTTCACGATTGGTTGAAGTATTTAAGAAAAAGTTGCGTAGAACTTCTAAGGGTTGTTTGGAGCGGGTTGGAGCACCCGGAGTAGGAGCTAAGCGTTGCTCAGGACCGACTTTTATACTTGGATAATTATGGGCTTATCGAGGTAAATATCTTGTCTCCCTTTTGTAATTAAGTGTGCATACTACTGAAGTATAAGAATTAAGTAAGGTATATACAAGGAAAGTATATAGAAGAGAATTGAACTGTAATAGAAGGATATTGCAGAATAGAATTGAACTGAAATCACATCAGAAGATTAACCTGCAGAGTAGTCTAGACTTTGATAGACTTGTATAACCGTTATAGGTTTAAGTACTGCGAGTAGCGTATTCTACTCGGAGGGTGGAAAAGGCTAGCCGGACTACAGTACGTTGGATCGTTTTGCTTATAGTCGATAAATCGTCACGAGGTATGTGATTCTTCCTATACTCTTGAGCATGATATTTTAAAGAATATATATATATATAGTACGGTAGACGTACGTGTGTTAACTGAATATTAATCTCGGCAATGTCTTTTTGACTTAAGCCTGAATAATAATTACGGCAATATCTTTTGACTTAAGCCTGAATAAAGAGAATCTGAAGTATTTCAAAAGAATTAAGAAACCTTTTTGAAAGAAGAGTAACACTTGGTTTTAAAAGCTTAAGAATTATACTAGCTTTATGGGAAGTTAGGTATAACGGCTTAAGAGAGATAAAAAGAATGATTTATTGATTTAAGGAGTTAAGAGACTTGATCTTACAAGATAAGAGACTTGACTTAATTATATTAATGTGAATTTTGTTAAAAAGTGTGAAACCTCATTCGTGAGTAATGAGTATTTTGGTTTTCAAAAGGAATGATATTTTACTGATTTCGGAAATCAGAATGAATGTCGAACAAACCACAGCAGCGCTAATAAAGGGAAATGTTTTGATTAATAAAGTATTATTAAAACCAGTAGAAACTTCCATCTGCATAGAAGCTAAGATGAGACAAAATGATATTACATTTCCTAGATCATGGCTGATGTAATAAGATTGTTATGAACAAGAATAACCTACTCACACATAAGGTATATGTTTCTCAAATTGTTTTAAAGGATTAAAACTATGAACTACGAAACCTTTCAAAATGAGAAACTTGAGTAATTGAAATTAGGCAAACTTGAGCGTTTGGAAAGAATGTTGTTACTTGATTTTTACAAAGAGAAGTGTTTTGATTTACTTGAAAGATAATCACTCTATTTTTATATACTACGGGTATTGTGTGACTTTTGTGAAAGTAACGTATCTTTTAAAGAGTTAATGTATGAAGTACTTTGGGGATAAAAACCCGATCTTGTTAATCATATAGTAGAAAGTACCTTGTGTGTATAACTTGATTGTGTTGGTTTGTGATAGCCTTGTAATACTTTCTTGTTGACTTGTTAAGTAAACATGCTAGGATGCTACGTATGTTAGTATCTTGTGATGATTGTGTAAAGGGGTTTTCCCTCGATTGCGCTTAAGTTGTTTAACGATCAGCCGTTATGTTGGTATTGTACCACTCACCTGACATGTTACCGGGGGTTAAGCTGCCCTCCGATGTGGGGTAGACTCGGTGATGCAGGACCATGATTCGAGGATACTGCACGGGTCCCGAGGACTATGCGGAGTGCGAGTTCGAGTTAGTGTGCGGCCTATATGGTCATGCGGTCTATGTGGCCATGCGGGTGCGAGTCGGGGCGTTGCGGGAGTAGCTACCCTCGATCGGGAATACCTCATGCGGGCCATTGGAGTGGCCTATGCGGGCTGCGGGAAGTTCGGGGCTGACGCGCGCATTAGATCTGCGGCGAGTGGCGGCTTTGATCATGTGATGATGCAGACGAGGTCTCATGTCTGATTTATGACCTTGCTTGTCATGGGTTTTAGTGGTGGCTATGCCTTCGTACTTACCGTCACGGTGTTATGATGACACGGTGGGACTGGTGTTCATGTGTATTCCTTGGTGCTTTTATATCATAGCCGGCGGTGAGGAAGGTATTCCACGGGCATGATTGATGTTGTGGGCGTGAGACCCATTGTTATATTTGAGTGATAACTTTGAGGGCGTGAGTCCCTGACTTGACATGACTGCTTATTTATTGTGAAATGTAGTTTGGTTATCATACTTGTCTCCTGCTTTATATAGACTGCTATGATTTCATTCTGATATGTTCGATTTCACATACTTGGTACTGTTATCTTGACCTCGCCCGGAAGTGCGTTCATCTGCGCAGTTGAGGCACGCGATCGTTGATCCTAGCTCTCGAGTCACGATTCGGCGTTTGGGAAGCTCCGTTTCTCCGGAGGCTTATCAGTGGTATAGTCCCCTGTCGTAGTAGGTGCTTACATTCAGGGGTATGGCGGGGCCCTGTCCCGCCATTGTTGTTATGTCACTCTTAGAGGTCTGTAGTACTGTTATGGGCAGAGTTGTAAGTGGGATGTAACTGTTCGGATTTAAATTGAATTATATATATGCCGAAAGGCAAGTTTTCTCAGATTACTGTTTCTTACTTCATAATATTTTCATGTCTTGTTTTATGTTCCGCTGACTACTCTGATGTATGGCTACTTGGGTGCCCGGGTAAGGCACCAGTCACGGGCCCGGGTTCGGGTCGTGACATTGCTAGACTTATTATCATCCACACTTAAGCTTTCCAAAGCAAAAATACTCCCTCCCTTTAGCTTGTTTTTCGTCCCCCCCCCCCCCCCCCACTTGTGTAGTAAATACCTTAAGTATTGTTGTATAATCCCAAATACCTTAGCCTAGTATCCCTAGTAGTATTCCAAAGTTATTTCAATACTAGGAGCACGGAGATACTACTTTTTTCCAATAGTCGCAAAATGAAACCCTAGAAAAATCTTCATAGCTTGGATGAAGTGTTAAGAGAAGTTGTTTAGAAACTTCTAAGGGTCGCTTGGAGCGGGTTGGAGCGTAAGGATTTGGAGCTAAACGTTGCTCAGGATCGACTTATAATCTTGGATAATTTTGGGCTTATCGAGGTAATGATCTATGTCCCCCTATTGTAATTGGATATTACATGTTGTAGTAGTTATACTTGAGTATATTATATGAGGAAAGAAGATTGATAGAATTGAACTGTATTTACATTGGTGTATTCTGATGAGACTTGTAGTATTATTGTGGGGCGATGTTGTACGTCCAGGTTAGGCGTGTAACCCGGCGAGTTGTTGGCAGTAGCGGGCCTTGATAGATGAGAGATTTATGTGGTTACGGGGAGGTCTTTGCCGAATTTTCCGTCGAATAAGGAACCTTGGACGTAGCATTGGTCTCCGTAGAGATCTAGAGGTTGATAGACGTTTTGTGGCCTTTATAGGTTGAAGTACTACGAGTAGCATATTCTACTTGAAGGGTGGAAAAGGCTAGCAGGGTTATAGTACTTTGGAGCGTTTTGCTAATTGTCGATAATCGTCGCGAGGTATGTGAACCTCTTCCTATCTTTTCTAGCATGATTGTTGTGAACTATGTAGTACAGTAGACGTACGTGTGCTAAACGAGTTTTGGTTGGTTTAAAACATAAAATGTTATAATAGCTTTATGGGAAGTTAGTTATAACGACTTTATGTAGGTAAAAGAATGGTTTATTGATTTTAGAAGTTAAGAGACTTGATCTTGAAAGATAAGAGACTTGACTTAATTGACTTGATATGAATTTTGTTAAAAAGTTGTGAAACCTCATTCGTGAGTAATGAATACTTTGTTTTTAAAGAATAATGTTATATTGATTTCGGAAATGGGAATAATTATTGAACAAACCACTGCAACGTTAATAAAGGAAAATGTATTGACAAATAATTAATTATATTAAAACCAGTAGAAACCTCAAATGCATGTAAGCTAAGATAAGACAAAATTGTATTACATTTCCTAGATCATGGCTGCTTTAATAAGATTGTTATAAACAAGTATAACCTACTCACACATAGGCATATGTTACTCAAATTGTTTTAAAAGAGATTACATTATTAAGTGATTAAGACTATGAACTATGAAATCTTTCGAAAATAAGAGACTTGAGTAATTGAAGTTATGCAACTTGAACTTTTGGAAAAGAACGTTGTTACTTGACTTTAAAAAAAGGGAAAGTGTTTTGGTTTAAAAGGAAGGCATGGTAGTGTCTTAAATCTGTTTTAGAAGAGGGTTTAAATGTTATGGCCGATTCTACCTCGAGTCCCATGAGATGGGCCGAGACATGTATACCACGCGATTTGACATCGAGTCCCATGAGATGGGCCGAGATATGGCGATTTTGACATCGAGTCCCATGAGATGGGCCGAGATATGGCAATTTGACATCGAGTCCCATGAGATGGGCCGAGATATGACGATTTGACACCGAGTCCCATGAGATGGGCCGGGAATGTGACCATACGATCCGACACTGAGTCCCATGAGATGGGCCGGGAATGTGACCATACGATCCGACACCGAGTCCCATGAGATTGGCCGGGAATGTGACCATACGATTCCACCTCGAGTCCCATGGGATGGGCCGAGACATGTTATACGTATCTCACGATTTATACCTAGACTGCCGGCAGTGAGGAATGAGTTCCACGGGCATGAGGGATGACTTGGAGGGCGTGAGTCCCTGACTTGACATGACTTCTTTTATGTAGTAAACTGTAGTTTGGTTATCATACATGTCTCCGGTTTTATATAGTATCGTGATTTCATTTCTGATATTTTGATTTCACATACTTGGTACTGTTATCGCGACCTCGCCGAGGCTGCGTTAAATCTGCGAGTAAGTACATCGGTTGTGGATCTCGCTCATAGGATCACGATTCGTGGTTTGGGAATCTCCGTTTCTCGGAGGCTTATCTTTGGTATAGTCCCTGTCATTGTAAGTACTTGTACATTCGTGGTATGGCGGGAATACTGTCGTCATAGTTATGGTTACACTCTTAGAGGTGCAGAATCTTGTTGTGGCGGGGTTGTAAAGGATATGCATTCGTTATATATATATGCAGAAAGGTGACCGTTTTGTTTATCATATTTTGTTATTTTATATCTAGTTTCAAGTGTAAGTTTTATTTCCGATTTTCTCGATGTTGTATCACTAGGGTGCGGGGTAAGGCACGATCCACGGGCCGGGTCGTCGTGACAAAAGTGGTATCGAAGCGATTAATCCTCGAAAAGGTCTGAGGCACGTGTCTAGTAGAGTCTTGATTATCGGTGTGTTGTGCACCACATCTATAATCAGGAGGCTACAGGATATTTAGGATAGGTTTCCATTCTTCTCACTCTAGGATCGTGCCTTAGTGCTGTGTTATAAGTTGGACTCCATCTGGTGTATTCATATGTACCAGTTATGCCTCCGCGCAAGACAACCGAGGCCTGGATGGGCAAGCGGCGAGAGGAGCTACGAGTTGAACACGGAGGGTTACGAGGCACAAGCTTTGGTCATTACGAGATAGTACTTGAGCGAGTTTTATGGCCGCTAGCCCAGCGAGTTAGAAGCGGCGGCGATTTCTCGAGGCCACGATACCTGAGCCTCCAGTTCCACGACCACGAACCGAGGATATGAGTTCAAGAGATGGCCCAGTTACTAGCTAGGGTCGTGGCAAGATATGAGGACGGACGGGAGCCGGTGGTTCCGGCAGTACTAGTGATTCACCCTAGATCCAATAGTCTGAGACTTCGGGATTTCTTGAGTTGCAGTTCGCCAGAGTTCTATGGATAGAGGCGAGGATGATCCTCGAGTGTCGTGCTAGTCAGGAGATTGTTATCTTCTGACAGCGGGGCCATTTGGTGAGTTTGTCAGGCCGGTAGCGGATGTTGAGACTCGACGCCGGGATCGGTGGTGGTTCATCACCTTATATAGCTAGGCATACTGCGGCGGGATTATGATTAGAGACAAAGGAAAGTAAGCGGTAGTTCTGAGAGATACCTTTAGCCCTTAAGAGACTTGGTTATGTTGTGATGGTGGATACGTGTGGAGTACTATATGGATAGCATTGTGTTAAGTGTGATTTAGAAAACATGGGTGGTTGAAAAGGTAAGTATGGGGACATGGAAGGTGTGAACCTTAGAATATTATACGTGGAGACCTTAGATGCGAGGCCGTCTTGAGTAAAAGATTTTGTTCTGATTGACCTTTGTCGGAGTGCGTATTATACGTGGGGTATAATTGTGTGATAAGTCCCTGAGTGGTGTGAATAATAAGAGGGTAGTTGAGCTAAGAAGACCACTAGGTTTTCGTGACTTGATAGATAAGATTGTTCCGGATCGGGGAACAAGAGTTTGGCGCGATAGCGGGTCGGGTTGAGGCTAGATCGCGGGTCAACCCGCAGCCCGGAATGAGGTGGGGTCAGTTTGTGGTGGTCCCACCAGGTGTAGGGTCACGAGGGTGCTAGGCCCAGGTTTAGGTAACCATCGGACGAGTTCGCGGATGTGTTCGACTAGAATCGGATCGTGAAGGCCGGGAATGGCCTTGAAAGAATTTGAGGCTAGTAAGATGACCAAGTTTGGAGGTAGTGACTCCAATGTTTTGGAAACTGAAGCGATGACTGAAGTGTGGTACGTGTAGTAGAAAGAGTTCAGGTGTACGAGAAGGGTACGACGAGTAAGAAAAGGAAGCGAACATGAGTTAAGAGCTGGAAGTGATCATTTTTTGTGAAGTGAAGGTGCGAAGAGAGTATCCTTTAGACCAGAAGTGAGAGTTAGTGTTGTTTTACATCTTAGAGGTGATTCCTCGTTGGCTTGGATTTGAGTTTTGCGCGTATGTTATACTATGGCCATTGATGGCATGATTGGTTTCGTGAGTATAGTAGTGAAGACTATACCGACGCACGTATGTTTAGAGACTTAGAAGGAACATTCGGGACGAATGTTTCTAAGGGGGGAAGAATGTTATACCCCATAGTTCCAGGGTATGTATGTGAGGACGTACGTACGAGAATACGACAGTAATATTAGAAAGAAAGAAAGTTGTGATTTTTCGACGGAAAAGTTTCCGGGTTCTGTGAAGGAAAAAGGTTCGTTGATGGGAATTGGATTCCCAGATTTGGTATTTGGGCTTCTTGAATTATATTAGAATTATGAGATTTTATTTTCGGAAATGGTCACGTGGGACCCACGGGAGAAATTTACGGTTTTGTGGGGTCCACTTTGTTTTTGAGATTTTCGGTATTTTGGATATTTTCGGAAGACGAAATATTTTGGAGCAGTAGGGGCGACACGTGTCACCCCATGTGGCACCTTGGCGGGTGGAGGGGACGTGTCTTGCCACTTGTCCTCTGGCGAAATGGCCATCACAGCTTCCATTTCGTTGGCCATGTGGTGTGGTGGGACCAGCACACACGTAGCCCAATCTTGACCACACTTGCATTGATCATGACCCTTGAATTCTCTCTAAATACCCCCTTATTGCGAGACTTATTCTCATCCACCCTTAAGCTTTCCAAAGCAAAAATACTACCGCCCTTTTGCTTGTTTTTCGTCCCCCCCCCCCCCTCCCACTTGTGTAGTAAATACCTTAAGTATTGTTGTATAATCCCAAATACCTTAGCCTAGTATCCTTAGTAGTATTCCAAAGTTATTTCAATACTAGGAGCACGGAGATACTACTTTTTTCCAATAGTCATGAAATGAAACCACAGAAAAATCTTCATAGCTTGGATGAAGTGTTAAGAGAAGTTGTTTAGAAACTTCTAAGGGTCGCTTGGAGCGGGTTGGAGCGTAAGGATTTGGAGCTAAACGTTGCTCAGGATCGACTTATAATCATGGATAATTTTGGGCTTATCGAGGTAATGATCTATGTCCCCCTATTGTAATTGGATATTACATGTTGTAGTAGTTATACTTGAGTATATTATATGAGGAAAGAAGATTGATAGAATTGAACTGTATTTACATTGGGTGTATTCTGATGAACTTGTAGTATTATTGTGGGGTAGTGTTGTACACGTCCGGTTAGACGTGTAACCCCCTTGGAGTTGTTGGCTTGGTAGCGGGCCTTGATAGATGAGGAGATTTATGTGGTTACGGGGGGGAGGTGCTGCCTAATTTTCCGTCGAATAAGGAACCTTGTACTTAGAATTGTTCTACGAAGAGATCTAGAGGTTGATATACGTTTTGTGGCCTTTATAGGTTGAAGTACTACGAGTAGCATATTCTACTTGAAGGGTGGAAAAGGCTAGCAGGGTTATAGTACTTTGGAGCGTTTTGCTAATTGTCAATAATCGTCGCGAGGTATGTGAACCTCTTCCTATCTTTTCTAGCATGATTGTTGTGAACTATGTAGTACAGTAGACGCACGTGTGCTAAACGAGTTTTGGTTGGTTTAAAACATAAAATGCTATAATAGCTTTATGGGAAGTTAGTTATACGACTTTATGTAGGTAAAAGAATGGTTTATTGATTTTAGAAGTTAAGAGACTTGATCTTGAAAGATAAGAGACTTGACTTAATTGACTTGATATGAATTTTGTTAAAAAGTTGTGAAACCTCATTCGTGAGTAATGAATACTTGGTTTTTAAAGAATAATGTTATATTGATTTCGGAAATGGGAATAATTATTGAACAAACCACTGCAGCGTTAATAAAGGAAAATGTATTGACAAATAATTAATTATATTAAAACCAGTAGAAACCTCCATCTGCATAGAAGCTAAGATAAGACAAAATTGTATTACATTTCCTAGATCATGGCTGCTTTAATAAGATTGTTATAAACAAGTATAACCTACTCACACATAGGCATATGTTACTCAAATTGTTTTAAAAGAGATTACGTTATTAAGTGATTAAGACTATGAACTATGAAATCTTTCGAAAATAAGAGACTTGAGTAATTGAAGTTATGCAACTTGAACTTTTGGAAAAGAACGTTGTTACTTGACTTTAAAAAAAGGGAAAGTGTTTTGGTTTAAAAGGAAGGCATGGTAGTGTCTTAAATCTGTATTAGAAGAGGGTTTAAATGTTATGGCCGATTCTACCTTGAGTCCCATGAGATGGGCCGAGACATGTATACCACGCGATTTGACATCGAGTCCCATGAGATGGGCCGAGATATGGCGATTTGACATCGAGTCCCATGAGATGGGCCGAGATATGGCGATTTGACACCGAGTCCCATGAGATGGGCCGGGAATGTGACCATACGATCCGACACCGAGTCCCATAAGATGGGCCGGGAATGTGACCATACGATCCGACACCGAGTCCCATGAGATGGGCCGGGAATGTGACCATACGATTCCACCTCGAGTCCCATGGGATGGGCCGAGACTTGTTATACGTATCACACGATTTATACCTAGACTGCCGGCAGTGAGGAAGGAGTTCCACGGGCATGAGGGATGACTTGGAGGGCGTGAGTCCCTGACTTGACATGACTTCTTTTATGTAGTAAACTGTAGTTTGGTTATCATACATGTCTCCGGTTTTATATAGACTTTCATGATTTCATTCTGATATTTTGATTTCACATACTTGGTACTGTTATCTTGACCTCCTTGAGCTGCGTTAAATCTGCATGGTAGAGTACATCGGTTGTGGATCCTCGCCATAGGATCACAGATTCGGTTAGGGAAGCTCCGTTTCTCCGGAGGCTTATCTTTGGTATAGTCCCCTGTCATTGTAAGTACTTGTACATTCAGGGGTATGGCGGGGCCCTGTCCCGTCATAGTTATGGTTACACTCTTAGAGGTCTGTAGTACTGTTGTGGGCAGGGTTGTAAATGATGTAACTGTTCGGTTATATATATATGCAGAAAGGTGACCGTTTTGGTTATCCTATTTTCTTATTGTATATCTTGTTTCATGTGTAAGTTTTATTTCCGCTGATTTTCTCTGATGTTGTATCACTAGGGTGCCCGGGGTAAGGCACCAGTCATGGGCCCGGGGTCGGGTCGTGACAAAAGTGGTATCAGAGCAGTTAATCCTCGGAAAGGGTCAACAGACCGTGTCTAGTAGAGTCTTGATTATCGGTGTGTTGTGCACCACATCTATAATCAGGAGGCTACAGGATATTTAGGATTGGTTTCCATTCTTCTCACTCTGAGATCGTGCCTTAGAGCTGTGTTATAAGTTGGACTCCCTCTGGTGTATTCATAAGTACCAGTTATGCCTTCGCGCAAGGCAACCAGGGCCCAGATGGGCAAGCGTGAGAGGAGCTACGAGTTGAACACGAGAGGGTTCTGAGGGCACTGGCTGTCATTACGAGATAGTACTTGAGGCAGCGAGTTTTATGGCGCGCTAGCCCCAAAGTGAGTTAGAGCGGCGGCGATTTCTACGGAGGCCACGATACGAGCCTCGGTTCCACGACCGAGGCGAGGATATGAGTTCAAGATGGCCCGATTACTAGATAGGGTCGTGGCAAGATATGAGAGGCGGGCGGGGCGGTGGTTCGGCGTGCGATGATTCACCCTAGATCGATAGTCCGAGACTTGGGATTTCTTGAGTTGCGATTCGCGAGTTCTATGGATAGAGAGGCGAGGATGATCCTCGAGGTGTCGTGCTAGTGCGGGAGATTGTTATGCTTACGGCAGCGGGGCCATTTGGTGAAGTTTGTCCGAGGCAGTATACGGATGTTGAGACTCGACGCCGGGATCGGTGGTGGTTCATCACCTTATATAGCTAGGCATACTGCGGCGGGATTATGATTAGGCGACAAAGGGAAGGTAAGGCGATGAGTTCTGAGAGATACCTTTAGCCCTTAAGAGACTTGGTTATGTTGTGATGGTGGATACGTGTGGAGTACTATACAGATAGCATTGTGTTAAGTGTGATTTAGAAAACATGGGTGGTTGAAAAGGTAAGTATGGGGACATGGAAGGTGTGAACCTTAGAATATTATACGTGGAGACCTTAGATGCGAGGCCGTCTTGAGTAAAAGATTTTGTTTACGATTGACCTTTGTCGGAGTGCGTATTATATGTGGGGTATAATTGTGTGATAAGTCCCTGAGTGGTGTGAATTATAAGAGGGTAGTTGAGCTAAGAAGACACCAGGTTTCGTGACTTGATAGATAAGATTGTTCCGGATCGGGGAACAAGAGTTTGGCGCGATAGCGGGTCGGGTTGAGGCTAGATCGCGGGTCAACCCGCAGCCCGGAATGAGGTGGGGTCAGTTTGAGGTGGTCCCGCCAGGTGTAGGGTCACGAGGGTGCTAGGCGAGCTTAGGTAACCATCGGACGAGTTCGCGGATGTGTTCGACTAGAATCGGATCGTGAAGGCCGGGAATGGCCTTGAAAGAATTTGAGGCTAGTAAGATGACCAAGTTTGGAGGTAGTGACTCCAAAGTTTTGGAAACTGAAGCGATGACTGAAGTGTGGTACGTGTAGTAGAAAGAGTTCAGGTGTACGAGAAGGGTACGACGAGTAAGAAAAGGAAGCGAACATGAGTTAAGAGCTGGAAGTGATCATTTTTTGTGAAGTGAAGGTGCGAAGAGAGTATCCTTTAGACCAGAAGTGAGAGTTAGTGTTGTTTTACATCTTAGAGGTGATTCCTCGTTGGCTTGGATTTGAGTTTTGCGCGTATGTTATACTATGGCCATTGATGGCATGATTGGTTTCGTGAGTATAGTAGTGAAGACTATACCGGCGCACGTATGTTTAGAGACTTAGAAGGAACATTCGGGACGAATGTTTCTAAGGGGGGAAGAATGTTATACCCCATAGTTCTAGGGTATGTATGTGAGGACGTACGTACGATAATACGACAGTAATATTGGAAAGAAAGAAAGATGTGATTTTTCGACGGAAAAGATTCCGGGTTTTGTGAAGGAAAAAGGTTCGTTGATGGGAATTGGATTCCCAGATTTGGTATTTGGGCTTCTTGGATTATATTAGAATTATGAGATTTTATTTTCGGAAATGGTCACGTGGGACCCACGGGAGAAAATTCTACGGTTTTGTAGAGCCCACTTTGTTTTGAGATTTTAGGTATTTTGGATATTTTCTAAGACGAAATATTTTGGGCGAATAGGGGCGACACGTGTCACCCCATGTGGCACCTTGGCGGGTGGAGGGCAGTGTGCGCCTTGTGGCGCACCCAGCTGTCCACTTGGTGAAATGGCCATCACACAGCTTCCATTTTCGTTGGCCATGAGGTGTGGTGGGACCCACACACACATGGCCCAATCTTGACCACACACTTGCATTGATCATGCACCTTGAATTCTCTATAAATACCCCCTTATTGCTAGACTTATTATCATCCACACTTAAGCTTTCCAAAGCAAAAATACTCCCTCCCTTTAGCTTGTTTTTCGTCCACCCCCCCCCCCCCCCCACTTGTGTAGAAAATACCTTAAGTATTGTTGTATAATCCCAAATACCTTAGCCTAGTATCCTAGTAGTATTCCAAAGTTATTTCAATACTAGAAGCACGGAGATCTACTTTTTCCAATAGTCGCAAAATGAAACCCTAGAAAAATCTTCATAGCTTGGATGAAGTGTTAAGAGAAGTTGTTTAGAAACTTCTAAGGGTCGCTTGGAGCGGGTTGGAACGTAAGGATTTGGAGCTAAACGTTGCTCAGGATCGACTTATAATCTTGGATAATTTTGGGCTTATCGAGGTAATAATCTATGTCCCCCTATTGTAATTGGATATTACATGTTGTAGTAGTTATACTTGAGTATATTATATGAGGAAAGAAGATTGATAGAATTGAACTGTATTTACATTGGACTGTATTTACAGTGGACTTGTAGTATTATTGTGGGGCAGTGTTGTACACGTCCGAATAGACGTGTAACCCCCTTGGAGTTGTTGGCTTGGTAGCGGGCCTTGATAGATGAGGAGATTTAGGGGGTTACGGGGAGGTCTTTGCGAATTTTCCGTAGAATAAGGAACCTTGTACTTAGAATTGTTCTACGGAGAGATCTAGAGGTTGATAGACGTTTTGTGGCCTTTATAGGTTGAAGTACTACGAGTAGCATATTCTACTTGAAGGGTGGAAAAGGCTAGCGAGTTATAAGTACTTTGGGCGTTTTGCTAATTGTCGATAATCGTCGCGAGGTATGTGAACCTCTTCCTATCTTTTCTAGCATGATTGTTGTGAACTATGTAGTACGATGAAGCCATGCGTGTGCTAAACGAGTTTTGGTTGGTTTAAAACATAAAGTGTTATAATAGATTTATGGGAAGTTAGTTATAACGACTTTATGTAGGTAAAAGAATGGTTTATTGATTTTAGAAGTTAAGAGACTTGATCTTGAAAGATAAGAGACTTGACTTAATTGACTTGATATGAATTTTGTTAAAAAGTTGTGAAACCTCATTCGTGAGTAATGAATACTTGGTTTTTAAAGAATAATGTTATATTGATTTTGGAAATGGGAATAAGTATTGAACAAACCACTGCAGCGTTAATAAAGGAAAATGTATTGACAAATAATTAATTATATTAAAACCAGTAGAAACCTCCATCTGCATAGAAGCTAAGATAAGACAAAATTGTATTACATTTCCTAGATCATGGCTGCTTTAATAAGATTGTTATAAACAAGTATAACTACTCACACATGGCGTATATGTTACTCAAATTGTTTTAAAAGAGATTACGTTATTAAGTGATTAAGACTATGAACTATGAAATCTTTGAAAATAAGAGACTTGAGTAATTGAAGTTATGTGTTACACCGTAGTTCGAGGTATGTATGTGAGGGCGTCGTGCGAGAATCGACATTAATATTGGAAAGAAAGAAAGATGTGATTTTTCGGAAAAGTTTAGAGTTTTGTGAAGGAAAAAGGTTCGTTAATGGGAATTGGATTCCCAGTTTGGTATTTGGACTTAGTGGAATATTAGAGAATTATGGAATTTTATTTAGGAATTGGTCACGTGGGGCCACGGGAGGAATTCTGGTTTTGTAGGGTCACTTTGTTTTCGAGATTTTGGCCTTTATGGATATTTTGGAAGATGAAATATTTTGGACGATAGAGGCGACACGTGTCACCCTAGGTGGGCTAGGTTGGCCGATTTTCATGTGACAAGTGGCGAGACAAGTGGTCAGTCTTGCAGATATTTTGTGTGGAAAAGTGGCTTGTGGGTCCCACCACACTTGTCCCCAATCTCGACCACACACTTGCCTTCATCCTATCCCTTGGTTGTCCTATATATGCACCTTGGTTGATGAAATCTTCCACTTAGATAATTCAAGACTTGAGAAATATTTCATCTCCTCCTCTCACTTGCTCTCGTCGACCACACCCACTAACCAAACCTTGTCCAATAATTCCTAAACTCTTAAGTGTTCTTCCCTAGTGTATTAGGAAGACTCTTAACCAAAAGATAGAAAAGATTTCACATCCCTAGCCACAAAAACCACCTTGGCTGAGAGCTCTTGGAGGGGAAAACCTAAGTGTCCTTCACTTGTTTGAGTTGGTTCTTGAAGAGATGATGGTGATGAGCTTCTTAGGGTGATTTGTGGTGGTTTGTAACATAAAGATTGGAGCTAAGACTTGCTTGGAACGACATTAAGTTCTTGGATAGATTTTGGGCTATTTGAGGTAGTAAATCTTAACCTCTTTGTGAATTGGTCATTATACATATATTATAAGTATATTATGGAGTAATATATGGAGTAAGTTTGGAAAGAGTTGGATCTTGTTAACTTGTTAAAAGAAATGATTGGCCGTTTGCCATTAAAATGGTAAAAACGTATCTTACTTGTGAAGAAGTAATTAACAAAGTAACTATAACTTATATTAAGATGGAATATAAGTTGGATGACTGATGAGTAATTTGGATAAGTAAAATGGACAAAGTTGGCCAAGGACCCCAACTTAAGGATTGTATTTACTTTGGACTGTATTTACATTTCTGTTAAGGGGAAGATTGTTCAATCGCGTTCCGTTTGGGCGTGTGATCCCCTTTTTAATTATTGTTGTTATGAAGGCGTGATAGTAAACCGCGTTACCGGTTGGCGCGTAATCCCTTCTTTTACTTATTGTTGTTATGAAGGCGTGATAGTAAACGCATTCTAGGTTGGCGCGTAATCCCCTTCTTTTACTTATTGTTGTTATGAAGGCGTGATAGTAAACCGCGTTACCGTTTGGGCGTGTAATCCCCTTCTTTATGTTGTTTAATTATTACGCCTTATATATGGCATATAATTACGATTATTCGGGCCTTGGAGAAAGATGGAAAAGTGAGTAAAAATGGAAGTCTTTGATTTTCCGTAGAATTAGAGGGCTTTTTATTGGTATAAGTCTTCAATGGTAAGAAAGGTTTGATAAAAGTACTATGACCGTTTTAGGAGTGGAGTACTACGTGTGGCGTGATCTACTTGTCTTAAGGAGTAGCCGACGGGTTGAAGTACTTGGAGCGTTTTGCTATTTGTCGATAATCGTCGCGAGGTATGTGAACCTCTTCCTATCTTTTCTAGCATGATGTTTTGTAAACTATATAGTACGGTAGACGTACATGTGCTAAATGAATTTGGTTGGTTTAAAACATATAGTGTTATAATAGCTTTATGGGAAGTTAGTTATAACGACTTTATGTAGGTAAAAGAATGGTTTATTGATTTTAGAAGTTAAGAGACTTGATCTTAAAAGATAAGAGACTTAACTTAATTGAATTGATATGAAAGTTGTTAAGAAGTCTGAAACCTCATTCGTGAGTAATGAGTACTTGGTTTTTAAAGAATAATGTTTTACTGATTTCGGAAATGAGAATAAGTGTCGAACAAACCACTGCAGCGTTATTAAAGGAAAATGTATTGACAAATAACTAATTGTTATTAAAACCAGTAGAAACCTCCATCTGCATAGAAGCTAAGATAAGACAAAATTATATTACATTTCCTAGATCATGGCTGCTGTGATAAGCTTGTAAAACAAGAATAAACTGCTCACACATAAGACATATGTTACTCAATTGTTTTAAAAGAGATTAAGACTATGAGTTATGAAACCTTTCTAAAATAAGAGACTTGAGCATTTGAAATTAGGCAAACTTGAACGTTTGGAAAATAATGTTGTTACTTGTTTTTAAAAACAAAGTGTTACAGTTTACAAAAAAATGTGAGTCACTCTGTTTTTAATACTACGAATTATCGGGTGACCTTTATAAAAGAATTGGATCTTTTAAAGAATTTAACGTCACGTAATACTTTGGGGCTAGAATCGGCCTTGATATAAAATGGAAGTACTTGAGTTGTGTGTAACTTGCCTATGTTTGCGTGTGATAGCCTTGTTGTGCAAATCTTGTATTTCTATACCACCGCGTCTCGATGGAGGCGGTGATGCATTATGTATGATTCTTTATCGAGTCCCGTAGGATGGGCGAGACACGTATTCCACGATTCTTTATCGAGTCCCGTAGGATGGGCGAGACACGTATTCCACGATTCTTTATCGAGTCCCGTGGGATGGGCGAGACACGTATTCCACGATTCTTTATCGAGTCCCGTGTGATGGCCGAGACACGTATTCCACCTGGTTCTTTATCAAGTCCCATGGGATGGGCCGAGACACGTATTCCACATGATTTATACCTAGACTGCCGACAGTGAGGAAGGAGTTCCATGGGCATGAGGGATGACTTTGAGGGCGTGAGTCCCTGACTTGACATGACTGCTTTTATATTTGTGAACTGTAGTTTTGTTATCATACATGTCTCTGTTTTTAGATAGGTTATGATTTCATTTCTGATATTTTGATTTCACATACTTGGTACTGTTATGCGACCTCGCCGAGGCTGCGTTCATGCCGCAGGTAGAGGTACATCGGTTGTGGATCCTCGCTCATAGGATCACAGTTCAGCGTGTTGGGAAGCCCCGTTTCTTCGGAGGCTTATCTTTGGTATGTTCCCTTGAGTTTGTAGGTTCTGGTACATTCAGGGGTATGGCGGGGCCCTGTCCCGTCATAGTTGTTTTCACTTATTAGAGGTTTGTAATCTTGTTGTGGCGAGTTTGTAAAAGGATAAGCTGTTGGGTTTTTATGTATATATCTGAAGGCAAGCTATTTTGGTTGCTTTGTTTATTTATCATGTCTTTTGTTTCATGTTCATGTTTTTATTTCGCTGATTTTCTCTCGATGTTGTATCACTAGGGTGCGGGTAAGGCACGATCCAGCCCGGTTGAAGTCGTGACAAAAGTGGTATCGAGCGATTAGTCCTCGGAAAGTGTCTACGACCGTGTCTAGTAAGTCTTGATTATCGGTGTGTTGTGCACCACATCTATGTCGAGAGTGCGAGACATTTAAGATTGGTTTCCATTCTTCTCATTACGAGATCGTGCCTTAGAGGCATGTTGTCATTGGACTCCCTCGGCGTATTCTTATGTGCGATTATGCCTCGCGCAGGCAATCGGGGCCCGGGAGGCAAAGCGGCGAGGAGGCTGCGAGTGGAGTAGCGGCGGTCTCTGCGAGGCCACGATACGAGGCGTCGGACCACGGCAAGAGCGAGAGGAGATGGGTTACAAGGAGATGGCGATTATTGGCGAGATAGTGGCAAGGCACGAGATAATTTGGATCACGGCAATTCCGTGCGGTAGTACCGTAGTTCACGAAGCGGATAGTTTGAGGCTGCGGGACTTTACGAGTTGCGGCCGCGAGTTTTCTGGTCGAGGCACGGGGATGATCGCGAGAGTTCATCAAGCGATTCTGACGGATCATGAGTGATCGAGCTTGGAGACCGTCGGTGGTCACAGGTTCACATCGCTGCGTGATCTGCGATCGGCCCGGTTTGATTCATAGGAATCGTCGAGGAGCATGCGCTCCAGCAGTTTAGGCGAGTTCTCGAGGCATTTCTTGCATATTTCTTGCCTCGCGGATGAGAGGGCTCGGGTAAACAGATTTTTGGCGTTAAAGCGAGCCGGGCATACTGATTAGGGAAGTACAACATGGAGTTTGGCTTCGTTGGCTCGGTATGTCCCGCCTTAGTAGCGAATATGGAGGGCGAGTGCACGCTACGTCACGGGCTCGATGATTACTTGGCGAGGCTTGTTGGTGTAGCTCTTGGTAGAGCATGGACATTGCCATGCGACTCATACACTAGGATGTGAGGCACGGAAAGGTCGGCGGAATGGCCGGGATCAGCGAAGAAGGCGAGCAGCGAGGTCCTTTGGTAACTTTCGGCGGACGCCTCGGCCGAGCTAGTTATGTACCTCCGCCCGATACAGCGGTCCTCCGCGATCTTGGGGCGTTCGGGGTATTCGGGGCTGAGTCGAGCTCGGGGCTTAGTTCACAAATATACATGAGTTCTAGCGATCGGGTTGAGTTTTCCTCGGTGTACGCGATCGCGGCGTCCTCGGGAATGTCGTCTTTCTTGCGGTGCTTGTTTTGCACTGCGGCCATCGGGGCCATGTGATGGCTGTCTAATAGGAAGGATCTGACGGCGAGACTCGGCTAAGTCGATGGCGGGTTCATCACCTTACGACTATGCGCCTGCGGCGTGCCTATGATTAAGTGAAGCGATTGATCTGGTATATTCTTACCCCTACAGAGACTAGTTTGTTTTGATGTTATGATGATGTGCTTAGTATTATGTTGGGTTGGGTGTGGTAAAGTATGATTTAGAAGCACAGTTAGAAAAAGGGTAAGTGCGGGGGCGAGACAATTGTGAGCCTTAGAATTTATACGATTAGGACCTTGGATGCAAGGCCGTCTTGAGTGGGTGATTTTACGGTTAGTATTTATCGAAATACTTGAAATGCGTGAAAAATATTGTGAGATAATTACATGAGGGGTGTGAGATGGAAGTGGTAGCTTTCGTGGCGTAAATTAGTAAGATTGTTCGGATCGGAAACAAGAGTTTGGCGCGTTTAGGGTCGGGTTGAGGGCCATTTGCGGGTCAACCGTAGCGAGAATGAGGTGGGGTCAGTTCGAGGTGGTCGCCGGTGGTAGGGTCCGCGAGGGTGCTAGGCCCAAGTTTAGGTAACCGTCGTGCGAGTTCGTGGATCGTTCAACGAGTCGGATCGTGAAGGCGGGGATGGCCTTAAAAGAATTTGAGGCGATAAGATGACCAAGTTTGGAGGTAGTGACTCGAGGTTTTGGAAAGCTGCAGCGATAGCGGAAATATGGTGCGTGTACTAGAGAGAGTTCGGTGTCTGCGAGAAGGTGCGACGAGTAAGAAAGGAAGCAAACATGTGTTAAGAGGATGGAAGTGATCATTTTTGTGAAGTGAAGGTGCGAGGAGAGTATCCTTTGGACCGGGAGTGAGAGTTAGTGTTGTTATACATCTTAGAGGTGATTCCTCGTTAGTTTGGATTTGGGTTTGTGGCGTATGTGATATTATGGCCATGTGTGGCATAATTGGTTTTGTAAAGTATAGTAGTGAAGACTATCTGCGCGTGTGTGTTTTTGGAGACTTAGAAGGAACATTCGGGATGAATGTTTCTAAGAGGAAAGAATGTTACACCCAGTAGTTCGAGTATGTATGTGAGGGCGTGCGTGCGAGAATACGACATTAATATTGGAAAGAAAGAAAGATGTGATTTTTAAATGGAAAAGTTTCGAGTTTTGTGAAGGAAAAGGTTAGTTAATGGGAATTGGATTCCCAGTTTGGTATTTGGACTTCGTGGAATATTAGAAATTATGGAATTTTATTTAGAATTGGTCACGTGGGGCCACGGGAGGAATTTCTGATTTTGTGGGGCCCACTTTGTTTTGAGATTTTGGCCTTTATGGATATTTTGGAAGATGAAATATTTTGGACGATAGAGGCGACACGTGTCACCCCTAGTTGGGCTAGGTTGGCCGATTTTCATGTGACAGTGGCGAGACAAGTGGCAAGTCTTGCAGATATTTTGTGTGGACAAG
The DNA here is from genome assembly GCA_029844215.1 of Przewalskia tangutica. Classification (NCBI taxonomy): domain Eukaryota; kingdom Viridiplantae; phylum Streptophyta; class Magnoliopsida; order Solanales; family Solanaceae; genus Przewalskia; species Przewalskia tangutica. The sequence goes on from JAQGDG010000151.1 coordinate 172,308, forward strand.
TGGCTTGTGGGTCCCACCACACTTGTCCCCAATCTCAACCACACACTTGCCTTCATCCATCCTTGGTTGTCTATATATGCACCCTTGGTTGATGAAATCTTCCACTTAGATAATTCAAGACTTGAGAAATATTTCACTCCTCCCATACTCTCACTTGCTCTCGTCGACCACCACACTAACCAAACCTTGTCCAATAATTCCTAAACTCTTAAGTGTTCTTCCCTAGTGTATTAGGAAGACTCTTAACCAAAAGATAGAAAAGATTTCACATTCCTAGCCACAAAAACCACCTTGGTCGAGAGCTCTTGGAGGGGAAAACCTAAGTGTCCTTCACTTGTTTGAGTTGGTTCTTGAAGAGATGATGGTGAGGAGCTTCTTAGGGTGATTTGTGGTGGTTTGTAACATAAAGATTGGAGCTAAGACTTGCTTGGAACGACATTAAGTTCTTGGATAGATTTTGGGCTATTTGAGGTAGTAAATCTTAACCTCTTTGTGAATTGGTCATTATACATATATTATAAGTATATTATGGAGTATATAATATATGGAGTAAGTTTGGAAAGAGTTGGATCTTGTTAACTTGTTAAAAGAAAGGATTGGCCGTTTGCCATTAAAATGGTAAAAACGTATCTTACTTGTGAAGAAGTAATTAACAAAGTAACTATAACTTATATTAAGATGGAATATAAGTTGGATGACTGATGAGTAATTTGGATAAGTAAAATGGACAAAGTTGGCCAGGACCCCAACTTAAGGGAATTGTATTTACTTTGGTATGTTACTTTGGTGTATTTACATTTACATTAAGGGAAGAGTGTTCAAACTCGTTCCGTTTGGGAGTGTGATACACTTTTTAATTATTGTTGTTATGAAGGCGTGATAGTAAACCGTTACGGTTGGCGCGTAATCCCTTCTTTTACTTATTGTTGTTATGAAGGCGTGATAGTAAACGCGTTACCGTTTGGCGTGTAATCCCCTTCTTTATGTTGTTTAATTATTACGCCTTATATATGGCATATAATTACGGTTATTCGCCTTGGAGAAAGATGGAAAAGTGAGTAAAAATGGGAAGTCTTGATTTTCCGTAGAATTAGAGGGCTTTTTATTGGTATAAGTCTTCAATGGTAAGAAAGGTTTGATAAAAGTACTATGACCGTTTTAGGAGTGGAGTACTACGTGTGGCGTGATCTACTTGTCTTAAGGAGTAGCCGACGGGTTGAAGTACTTGGAGCGTTTTGCTATTTGTCGATAATCGTCGCGAGGTATGTGAACCTCTTCCTATCTTTTCTAGCATGATGTTTTGTAAACTATGTAGTACGGTAGACGTACATGTGCTAAATGAATTTGGTTGGTTTAAAACATTAGTGTTATAATAGCTTTATGGGAAGTTAGTTATAACGACTTTATGTAGGTAAAAGAATGGTTTATTGATTTTAGAAGTTAAGAGACTTGATCTTAAAAGATAAGAGACTTAACTTAATTGAATTGATATGAAAGTTGTTAAGAAGTCTGAAACCTCATTCGTGAGTAATGAGTACTTGGTTTTTAAAGAATAATGTTTTACTGATTTCGTAAATGAGAATAAGTGTCGAACAAACCACTGCAGCGTTATCAAAGGAAAATGTATTGACAAATAACTAATTGTTATTAAAACCAGTAGAAACCTTCATCTGCATAGAAGCTAAGATAAGACAAAATTGTATTACATTTCCTAGATCATGGCTGCTGTGATAAGCTTGTTAAACAAGAATAAACTGCTCACACATAAGACATATGTTACTCAATTGTTTTAAAAGAGATTAAGACTATGAGTTATGAAACCTTTCTAAAATAAGAGACTTGAGCATTTGAAATTAGGCAAACTTGAACGTTTGGAAAATAATGTTGTTACTTGATTTTAAAAACAAAGTGTTCTGGTTTACAAAAAAAATGTGAGTCACTCTGTTTTTAATACTACGGGTATCGGGTGACCTTTATAAAAGAATTGGATCTTTTTAAAGAATTTAACGTACGTAATACTTTGGGGGCTAGAATCTGGCCTTCGGCATAAAATGGAAGTACTTCAAGTTGTGTGTAACTTGCCTATGTTTGCGTGTGATAGCCTTGTTGTGCAAATCTTGTATTTCTATACCACCGCGTCTCGATGGAGGCGGTGATCTGTTTTGTATGATTCTTTATCGAGTCCCGTGGGATGGTAGACACGTATTCCACGATTCTTTATCGAGTCCCATGGGATGGGCGAGACACGTATTCCACGATTCTTTATCGAGTCCCGTGGGATGGGCGAGACATGTATTCCACGATTCTTTATCGAGTCCCGTGTGATGGGCGAGACATATTCCACACAGTTCTTTATCGAGTCCCGTGGGATGGGCGAGACACGTATTCCACGATTTATACCTGAACTATTATACCGTATTTCCAGGTATATGCGTGAAAGTTTAGCCTTAGTTAGGCATTATGGGCGAAAAAGTTTGTGCACAACTCACTAAAAGAATCGTTTTTAAATGAAGCGTTTTACTAAACTCGCGTAGGGTAAATTAGGCTATGTCATTTATAATTTTTGCGGATTTTTCCGAGAGATGAAATATTTTGGACCAACGGGAGGGTGACACTTGTCACCCTCATTGGACGGCAAAATGGGTCATTGGTGGCACGTGTTTTGTGCCTTCTCCTTAGTCAAGGAGTTGGTAGGATATTTGTGTAGTAGATGGATAAGGACACTTGCCTAAATCTCCATCTTACACTTGCCTAGCACTTGGCTTCATCTTGGCCATTGGTTGGCCATTTCTTGACCTATAAATACCCCCCTTAAGATGAAGAGTTCTTCATCCACAAATCAATTTCCAAGTCTTGAAAAATCCCTCCCCTCTTGTAGTGTTTCGTCCAAACACTTCCCACTCCCTTGTGAAGGCCTTGGCGAAACACCCCCTCTAGCCTAGTAGTCTGGCGAAACCTACCCCCTTCATTGGTAGAAATGTTGTCTTCCAAGTATAGTTACTATTCCTAAAATACCTAGCCCAAATCCTTAGTACTTAGTAGAAGTTGTGAAGAACTTCTAAGGGTTCTGGAGCTATCGGGCGTACAAATTAGGAGCTAAACCTTGCTCGGGATCGCGTTTTTACTTGGATAATTTTGGGCTTATCGAGGTAAATAATCTTAACCTTCTTTTGTATTAGAGAATACATCTTTGTAGAAGTATTGGAATAAGTATAAAATACTTAGAAGGATATTCAGAATAGAATTGGCTGTTATCACGATAGAAGGGTTTAAAGAAGAATAATTGAACTATACTTACTTAGAATTTGTTTTCACTGATGGACTTGAGTAGCTCGACGGGTGGGAAGTCTTTGCCCAATTTTCCATAGAATAGAGAACCCTCTACTTAGAATCTGTTTCTGAGAATAGTCTAGACGTTGATAGGCGTGTTGACTATTATAGGTGATTCTGCTTGTAGCGACATATTCGACTTGGCGGTGGATTTCGCGAGAAGGTATGTGATTCTTCTATACTCTTAAGCATGATATTTTAAATATATACATAGTACGGTAGGCGTGCAGTGTTAAGCGAATAATAATTACGGCAATGTCTTTTGACTTAAGCTGAATAATAACTACGGCAATGTCTTTTGACTTAAGCTGAATAATAAAGATCTTGAAGCATTTCAAAGAATCTTGAATCATTTTTAACGGAAGAAAGCAGTTGGTTTTAAACAAAAGCTTAAGAGTTATACTAGCTTTATGGGAAGTTAGGTATAACAACTTAAGAAAGATAAAAAAGCTGTTTACTTATTTGCTTATAAAAACCTTGTATTGATTTACGTAAGGTGTAGTAAGATTGATTGATAAATAGACATATTATGATGCTACGTGTGTTAGTGTCTTGTGATGTTGTGAAAGGGTCATTCTTGTGTGCTTACGTTGCTAAGCGGTAAGTCGGTTGTCTTGTTATTATATCACCTACCCCGACTTGTTATCACAGGGCTTGCCACCCGATGCGGTCTATCGGCTATGCGATCTGTGTGACTATGCGGGCTGCGGGAGTTCGAGTTGATCATTCGGGTGTTTTAGCCCGATCGGGGATGCCCTATGCGATGCAATGTGACTATCTTTGTTATACCCGTAGTTCGAGGTATGTATGCGAGGGCGTGCGTGCGAGAATCAGAAAGATTGGAAAGGAAGAAAGAGCGATTTTCCACGGAAAAGTTTAGGTTTTGTGAAGGAAAAAGGTTCGTTAATGGGGTGGATTCCCAGTTTGGTATTCGGACTTCTGGAATATTAGAGAATTATGGAATTTTATTTTGGAAATGGTCACGTGGGGCCCGGGAGAAATTCTGATTTTGTAGAACCAGCTTTGTTTTGAATTTTGGCCATTGTGGATATTTTGGAAGATGTTTTATTTTGGGCCAATAGAAGGGTGACACGTGTCACCCCGCCTAAATGGCTTGGCGATTGGCATTTGTCTTGGCCAGGTTAAGTCGTTTTCGATGAAGCGTTTTACATAACTGCGAAGGGAAAATTCGGCTATGTCTTTTCTTATTTTTGCGGATTTTTCCGAGAGGCGAACATTTTGGACCAACGAGAGGCGGCGCAGCACTCTCATTGGTGGGCAAGGTGGGCGGTACTTGGGCGAAATGGGGATGTCAGTGGTAGATATTTTGGTAGATATTTGTGAGGTTTTAAGGAGTAGGGACTAGGGGGCACTTGGGCATATCTTGGCCCTACACTTGTGTAACACTTGGCTCGATCTTGGCCATTGGTTGGCCTTGGCTTGTGCTATAAATACCCTCTCCTTTGATGAATTCTTCATCCGTTCCTAAATGTTTCTAAGTGTAAAATCCTCTCCCTCACTTGTGTTGAGTTCGGCGGGCCTCCCCACTTGTGGCGAGAGCACCCCACTCTAGGGGTGCTAGCGAAGTAGTGCCCACTCCTAGAGTTGCTAGCCAGTAGGGTACCCACTAACTAGTTGTTTTCGTATAATACCCCACTTTTTGTGGTGTAGAAATACTCTCAAGTATTGTTATAATGCCCAAATTACCTTAGCCAAATACCTTGTAGTATTCTAAGGTTATACCTATCTGAAAAGCCGGAAATACTATTATACTTCCGTCGATCCAAACCAAAACCACAGGAAAATCTCCGTAGTCAGTTGGAGTATTGTGTAGAAGTTGGTTAGAACTTCTAAGGGTGGTTTAGAGCGGGTTGGGCGCTCGGAGTTGGAGCTAAACTTTGCTAAGGATCGACATTAAACTCGGATAATTATGGGCTTATCGAGGTAATTATCTTGCCCACTGTTGTAATTAGAAATTACATGTTGTTAGATTATATAGTTGAAGTATACTATATATAGTCTTGAGCGTAGTTATCGTGATGTCTTTTGACTTAAGCTGAATAATACTTTCGTGATGTCTTGCGACTTAAGCTGAATTTAAGAAAATCTTGGTAATTACTTAGAATGTATTACAGTGGACTTGTGTAGTAGTGCAGTGGAGTAGAATTGTAGTTAGGGTTAGATGTATAACCCAGGTTGGCTTGGTAGCGGCCGTGAAGGAGGAGATTTCTGTTGTTGCGGGGAGAGTCTTTGAATTTTACGTAGAATGTTCTCGATAAGATCTTAATGTTAATAAAGCGCCTTGTGGCCTTATAGGTTGAAGTACTACGTGTGGCGCGTTACTTGGCTTTAGGAGTAGCCGAGCGGTTGGGAGTACTTGGGCGTTTTGCTATTAGTCGATACTCGTCGCGAGGTATGTGAACCTCTTCCTATCTCTTCTAGCATGATATGTGTGAACTATGTAGTGCGGTGAGCGTCGTGTGCTAAATGTGTTTGAGTGGTTTAAAACATAAAGTGTTATAACGGCTTTATGGGAAGTTGGTTATAACGACTTTATGTTAGTAAGAAAATACATGTGGTTTTAAAAGGTAAGCGATTTGAACTTTAAGCGGCTTGTTATATGATAAGAAAGAACTTGAAGTATTTCAAAAGATTTTGAATCATTTTGAAAGGAGAAGTAATACTTGGTGTTTGAAAACTTAAGAGTTATACTAGCTTTATGGGAAGTTAGGTATAACGGCTTAAGAATGCTTTCTTGATTTGGAAATCGAATGTGTATCGACAAACCAACTGCGGCGTTAATAAAAGGAAATGTTTTGAATAATTAAGTATTATTAAAACCGGTAGAAACTTCCATCTGCATAGAAGCTAAGATGAGACAAAATGATATTTCCTAGATCATGGTTCTTTGTAATAAGATTGTTATAAACAAGAATATCTACTCACATATAAGGCTTATGTTTCTCAGATTGTTTAAAGAGAATTATATTCTTAAATGAATAAAACTATGAACTCTGAAACCTTTCTAAAATAAGAAAGCGTGAACATTTGATATTAGGCAAACTTGGGCGTTTGAAAAATAATGTTGTTACTTGATTTTACAAAGGTAAGAGTTTTAGTTTTCTTAAAAGGATAGTCACTCTATTTTATACTACGGGTATTGTGTGACTTATGTGAAGAAAAGCAGATCTTTTAAAGATTTAATGTGTGAAGTACTTTGGGGTTAGATACAGAACTTGTTAGTAGAAAGTACCTTGTGTGAATACTATTGTATTGGTTCGTGATAGCCTTGTAAATACTTTCTTGTTGATTTGAGAAGTAAACATGTTGGGATGCTCGTGTGTTAGTGTCTTGTGATGTTAGTGTAAAGGGGTTTTCCTCATTGCGCTTAAAGTTGTTTGACTATCGGTAGTTATGTTGGTATTGTACCACTCGCCTTGACTTGTGTTCGGGGTTAAGGCGCCTCCGTGCGGGGTAGACTTCGGCGATGCAGGACCGTGATTGAGAATACCTGCATGCGGGTCGGGGATCCATGCGGGCTCACGGGAGCTCGAGTTAGTGTCGCGGCCCTTGTGGTCATGCGGTCGCTTGTGGCGTGCGGACTGCGAGTCGGGGCGATCTTGGGAGTAGCTACCCTCGATGCGGGGTTATACCTCATGCGGGCCTATCGGCGGCCTATGCGGGCTGCGGAGAGTTCGAGGCTAGGCGCGCATTTGATCTGCAGGCGAGTGACGGCTTTTATCATGTGGCGATGCAGGCGGATATCATGACACGACTTATGACCTTGTTGAGTGCGTGGGTGTTAGTAGTCGGCTATGCCTTCGTGCCTTACCTGCCGTTTTATTAGGACACAGTGGGACACGGTGTTCATGTATTCCTTGGTGCTTGTATATCATAAAGCTGGCGGTGAGGAAGGTATTCCACGAACACGATTGATGTGGTGGGCGTGAGACCCGTTGTTAAATTGAGTGATGGCGGAGGCGTGAGTCACGACTTGACATATGCTTATTTATGGTGAAGCGTAGTTTGGTTATCATACGTGTCTCTGCTTTGTATAGACTACTATGATTTCATTCTGATATTTATTTTTAGTTTCACATACTTTTTGTTGTCTTGACCTCGCCCGAAGTGCGTTCATCCGCGAGTAAAGGTACACGATCGTTGATCCTCGCTCTTAGGGTCACATTCGACTTTTAGGAAGCTCCGTTTCTCGGAGGCTTATCTTAGTATAGTCCCTGTTGTTGTAGGTGCTTACATTCGGGGTATGGCGGAACACTGTCCGTCGTTGTTATCGTATCATTTCTTAGAAGTGCAGTAATCTTGTTGTGGCGGGGTTTGTAAAAGGATTAAAGCGTTCATTTGTAAAAGTGGTTATTTATATATCTTGAAAGGCAAGTTTTCCTCAGTTCTTGTTTTGTACTTCACTTGTTCATGTATGTGTTTTATGTTCACTGATTACTACGATGTTGTGTCACTAGGGTGCGGGGTAAGGCACGATCCGGGCCGGGCAGTCGTGACAAAAGTGGTATCGAGCGATTAATCCTCGGAAAGTGTCTGAGGCCGTATCGATGAAGTCTTGATTATCGGTGTGTTGTGCACCACGCCCGATGTCGAGGAGGCTATAGGATATTTAGGATTGGTTTCTATTCTTCTCACTCACGAGTCGTGCCTTAGAGGCGTGTTTTAAGTTGGACCCTCTAAGCGTATTTCTTTCCGCTTACCGTTATGCCTCGCGTAGGAGCCGGGCGGGAGGGCAAAGCGGCCGAGGAGGCTGCGAGTAGAATCTGAGAGTCACGAGGGCCTGAGCCCAAATCATTACCTAGGGTAGTGCCGTTCGGGATTTCTGCGGCGTCGCTGGCGTGAGTTTAAGCGTGGCGGCGGCGGTTCCTCTGCGGCCATGATATGTGAACCCGGTTCCACGGCCAGAGCGAGAATATAGATTGCAAAGAGGCAACCTGTTACTAGCCATGGATTTGGCTACGGAGATTATCTGATGTACCGCGAGTCTTGATGACTACCTAAGAAAGGGTTGTGCGAAGTAATTCTTGATTGGGCTTGAGCATGGCACGTATGCGGGCTTATGCGCGTGAGCAAAGCGTAGAGATCGGCGGGTTAACCAAGGGCGAGAAGAGGGCGGGCGTGAGTCCGGTAACTTTCAAGGTGAGTATACCTTAAGTGCTATGTTACGATAGCGGTGTGTTAGTTGTGATTAGAAATCATGGTGGGTTAGCAAGTAAGATTTTGGAGGATAGAAAGTGTGAGCCTTAGAGCTTTATACGCAAAGACCTTAGAGGTAAGGCCGTCTCGGGTAAAGGCGTATGTTTATGTTTGACCCTTATAGGAGTGCATAGTGCGTGGTGTGTTTGGGGATAGGTCCTAAGTAGTGTGAAATGAAGAGGGTGGTTGAGCTAAGAAGACCGCTAGGTTTTAAGTAACGTGTTTAGTAAGATTGTTCCCGGGAGATGGTATTTTGCGCCTTGCGGTCGGGTTGAGGCTACGTGCGGAGTCAACCGCGGCGAGTTTAATGCGAAGTCGGTTGGGGTGGTCGCCTTGTGGTAGTAAGTCATGAGGTGTTAGGCCCAAGTTTAGTTAACCAGCGTCTGAGTTCGTGGATGCGTTCGGCCGGTGGTGGGCGATGAAGCAGCCAGTGTTGTTCTTGATCGGGACCGTTCACTTGCGATGTTGATTTATCGAGAAAGGTTGTAAAGTGCGCAGGTGCCTACCTTCACCTTATAATGACAGTGGAGCCAGTTCGGCTGTTTTGTTTACGAAAGTCCTACGAGCGGGGTTAAGAACTTCAGTGAGTCTCGAATCGCGTTCGCCCTCGGGCGGTCGCGTGGATTTGAGGTAGTTGTGAGATTGTTGTCTCTGTGGAGGAGGCGTTTGAGCTACCATTTCGGTGTTCGGATGTCGCCTTATGAAGCCTTGCGAGCGGAAGTGTAAGTTGCGGTCGATTGGTTCGATGTTGGCGGGGTTGAATAGTTGGTTGAGCTTGTTCCAATTTGTGGATAGTGAAGCTTGTCTAGAAGAAGTTACAGCGGCTCGGAGAATCGGGCGGATAATGTCGGCGGCGCTTAGAGTTGAGTTGACGGTCGGTCTTCTTGAAAGTACCACCGGACAGTGTGGCGAGTTTTGAAGCGAAGGAACTTAGCCGAGTTACTTTGGGCCTTTGTGAGTTCATGTGAAGAATAGGCGGGTTGCCTATATGTTAGCATTTGCCGTCCGACTTAGGAGGAAGGGCGTCCGGTCTTTCGTATTGTTATGTTAGGAAAGTATCGAAGATCCGTCCGAATGTTCCCGATTAATGATGACCTCGTTAGAGATAGTAACCCGAGTTTTGGATACTAAAGCGATGCTCGAAATATGGTAAGAATTAGTGTCTGACGACGGTGATCGCGTGCGGCCGGTACAATTTGTTGGTTCGTTGGAGCACGGCTCGAGACAAAGTGACAAAAGTAGAATTATTTTTGGTGATGTAAGAGGTGTTTCCTCGAGGAATTGGATGGAGGTAATTTGCGGGGGTATTTCTGTGGCCAGCTGTGGCAGGATTGTTTCGTAAGTATAGTAGTGAAGACTATACTGGCGCGCGTTCGTTTTGAGACTTAGAAGGAACATTCGGGACGAATGTTTCTAAGGAGGGGAGAATGTTATACCCGTAGTTCGAGGTATGTATGCGAGGGCGTGCGTGCGAGAATCTGACGAAAGATTGGAAAGGAAGAAAGAGCGATTTTTCCACGGAAAAGTTTCGGTTTTGTGAAGGAAAAAGGTTCGTTAATGGGAATTGGATTCCCAGTTTGGTATTCGGACTTCTGGAATATTAGAGAATTATGGAATTTTATTTTGGAAATGGTCACGTGGGGCCACGGGAGAAATTCTGGTTTTGTAGAGCCAGCTTTGTTTTGAGATTTTGGCCATTGTGGATATTTTGGAAGATGTTTTATTTTGGGCCAATAGAAGGGTGACACGTGTCACCCCGCCTAGGTGGCTTGGCGATTGGCATTTGTGCCTGACACGGTTAAGTCGTTTTTCGAAAGCGTTTTACATAACTGCGAAGGAAAATTCGGCTATGTCTTTTCTTATTTTTGCGGATTTTTAGAGGCGGAACATTTTGGACCAGCGAGAGGCGCGGCACCTCTCGTTGGTGGGCAAGGTGGGCGGTACTTGGACCAAATGGGGATGTCAGTGGTAGATATTTTGGTAGATATTTGTGAGGTTTTAAGGAGTAGGGACTAGGGGCACTTGGGCATATCTTGGCCCTACACTTGTGTAACACTTGGCTCGATCTTGGCCATTGGTTGGCCTTGGCTTGTGCTATAAATACCCTCTCCCTTTGATGAATTCTTCATCCGTTCCTAAATGTTTCTAAGTGTAAAATCCTCTCCCTCCCTTGTGTTGAGTTCGGCCAGGCCTCCCCACTTGTGGCGAGAGCACCCCCTCTACAGGGTGCTAGCCGAGTAGTGCCCACTCACAGAGTTGCTAGCAGTGGGGTACCCCACTAGCCTAGTTGTTTTAGTATAATACCCCACTTTTTGTGGTGTAGAAATACTCTCAAAGTATTGTTATAATGCCCAATTACCTTAGCCAAATACCTTGTAGTATTCTAAGGTTATACCTATCTGAAAAGCCGGAAATACTATTATACTTCCGTCAGTCCTAAAACCGAAACCCTAGGAAAATCTCCATAGTCGTTGGAGTATTGTGTAGAAGTTGGTTAGAACTTCTAAGGGTGGTTTAGAGCGGGTTGGGCGCTCGGAGTTGGAGCTAAACTTTGCTAAGGATCGACGTTAAACTCGGATAATTATGGGCTTATCGAGGTAATTATCTTGCCCCTGTTGTAATTAGAAATTACATGTTGTTAGATTATATAGTTGAAGTATACTATATATAGTCTTGAGCGTAGTTATCGTGATGTCTTTTGACTTAAGCTGAATAATACTTTCGGCAATGTCTTGCGACTTAAGCTGAATTTAAAGAAAATCTTGTTGTAATTACTTAGAAGTGTATTCTGGAGACTTGTGTAGTAATCAGTGGAGTAGAATTGTACGTTAGGGTTAGATGTATAACCAGGTTGGCTTGGTAGCGGCCGTGAGAAGGAGGAGATTTCTGTTGTTGCGGGAGAGTCTTTGCGAATTTTACGTAGAATGTTCTCGATAAGATCTTAATGTTAATAAGCGCCTTGTGGCCTTATAGGTTGAAGTACTACGTGTGGCGCGTTACTTGGCTTTAGGAGTAGCCGGCGGTTGGGAGTACTTGGGCGTTTTGCTATTAGTCGATACTCGTCGCGAGGTATGTGAACCTCTTCCTATCTCTTCTAGCATGATATGTGTGAACTATGTAGTGCGGTGAGCGTCGTGTGCTAAATGTGTTTGAGTGGTTTAAAATATAAAGTGTTATAGGCTTTATGGGAAGTTGGTTATAACGACTTTATGTTAGTAAGAAAATACATGTGGTTTTTAAAAGGTAAGCGATTTGAACTTTAAGCGGCTTGTTATATGATAAGAAAGAACTTGAAGTATTTGAAAGATTTTGAATCATTTTGAAAGGAGAAGTAATACTTGGTGTTTGAAAACTTAAGAGTTATACTAGCTTTATGGGAAGTTAGGTATAACGACTTAAGAATGCTTTCTTGATTTGAAATCGGAATGTGTATCGACAAACCAACTGCGGCGTTAATAAAGGAAATGTTTTGAATAATTAAGTATTATTAAAACCGATGAAACTTCCATCTGCATAGAAGCTAAGATGAGACAAAATGATATTTCCTAGATCATGGTTTGTAATAAGATTGTTATAAACAAGAATATCCTACTCATATAAGGCTTATGTTTCTCAGATTGTTTAAAGAGAATTATATTCTTAAATGAATAAAACTATGAACTACGAAACCTTTCTAAAATAAGAAGCGTGAACATTTGATATTAGGCAAACTTGGGCGTTTGGAAAATTATGTTGTTACTTGATTTTACAAAGGTAAGAGTTTTAGTTTTCTTAAAAGGATAGTCACTCTATTTTATACTACGGGTATTGTGTGACTTATGTGAAAAGCAGATCTTTTAAAGATTTAATGTGTGAAGTACTTTGGGGTTAGATACGAACTTGTTAGTAGAAAGTACCTTGTGTGAATACTCTATTGTATTGGTTCGTGATAGCCTTGTAAATACTTTCTTGTTGATTTGAGAAGTAAACATGTTGGGATGCTACGTGTGTTAGTGTCTTGTGATGTTAGTGTAAAGGGGTTTTCCTCATTGCGCTTAAAGTTGTTTGACTATCAGTAGTTATGTTGGTATTGTACCACTCGCCTTGACTTGTGTTCGGGGTTAAGGCGCCTCCGTCGGGGTAGACTTCGGCGATGCAGGACCGTGATTCGAGAATACCTCATGCGGGTCGGGGATCCATGCGGGCTACGGGAGCTCGAGTTAGTGTGCGGCCCTTGTGGTCATGCGGTCGCTTGTGGCGTGCGGATGCGAGTCGGGGCGATCAGGGAGTAGCTACCCTCGATGCGGGGTTATACCTCATGCGGGCCTATCGGCGCTTTATGCGGGCTGCGGAGAGTTCGAGGCTAGGCGCGCACATTTGATCTGCGGGCGAGTGACCGGCTTTTATCATGTAATGATGCAGGCGGATATCATGACCACGACTTATGACGCTTGTTGAGTGCGTGGGTGTTAGTAGTCGGCTATGCCTTCGTACTTACCTGTGCCGTTTTATTAGGACAGGTGGGACACGGTGTTCGTGTGTATTCCTTGGTGCTTGTATATCATAAGCTATGCGGTGAGGAAGGTATTCCACGGGCACGATTGATGTGGTGGCGTGAGACCCGTTGTTAAATTGAGTGATGGCGGAGGCGTGAGTCACGACTTGACATATTTGCTTATTTATGGTGAAGCGTAGTTTGGTTATCATACATGTCTCTGCTTTGTATAGACTACTATGATTTCATTCTGATGTTATTTTTAGTTTCACATACTCGAAATTTTTGTTATGCGACCTCCTTGGGCTGCGTTCATCTGCGCGAGTAAAAGGTACACGATCGTTGATCCTCGCTCTTGGAGTCACGATTCAGCTTTTAGGAAGCTCGTTTCTCGGAGGCTTATCTTGGTATAGTCCTGTTGTTGTAGGTGCTTACATTCGGGGTATGGCGAGCCACTGTCCGTCGTTGTTGTCGTATCATTTCTTAGAAGTGCAGTAATCTTGTTGTGGCGGGGTTTGTAAAAAGATTAAAGCTGTTCATTTGTAAAAGTAGTTATTTATATATCGAAAGGCAAGTTTTCCTCGATTCTTGTTTTGTACTTCACTTGTTCATGTATGTGTTATGTTCCGTGATTACTCGATGTTGTGTCACTAGGGTGCGGGGTAAGGCACGATCCACGGGCCGGGCAGGTCGTGACATATGCGATCTGTGAGACTATGCGGTGCGGAGTCGGGAGAGTGCAGGGTTAGCTACCCCGTCGCGAGAATACCTCATGCGGGTGCGTGTGTGACCTATGCGGTGCGGAAGTCGAGATTAGGCACGCATAATGATACTATGGCGATTGGCCTTGCCGATCATTTGCGGCCTAGAAAAGACACATTCTGATTTACTATTATTGTTCTTGTTTGTGATATGACCATATGCAATTGAAGCGGTGTATTTGCAAATGGTTTTAAATACTTTGATTTCATTTAAGTACTTCTGATTTCACATACTTGGTACATGTTATGCTTGACCTCGCCGAAATTTGCGTTCGTCTGCGGTAAGGGCAAGTGCTAGATCCACATCCTTAGGATCTCTTTGCTTTGGTGTCGGGAGCTCCATGCTTATAGGAGGCTCGACTTTTGGGTATGATCTCCTGTTGTTGTATATAGTTTTGTACATTCAGGTATGGCGGGGCTGTCCGCCATAGTTGTTTATCTTCTTAAGTCTGTAGTCTATTATGCAGTTGGGATGTAAGCAAAACTATGTTTATATATATATCTGAAAGCGACATTTCTCGCGTAAAATTGTGTCTCATTTACAAGCTGTTTCATGTCTTGTTTTTATATTCATGATTACTCGATGTATGACTACTTGGGTGCGGGTAAGGCACGATCCACGAGCTCGGGCAGTCGTGACAAAAAGTGAGTATCGAGGCGATTAATCCTCGGAAAGTGTCTGACCGTATCTAGTAAGTCTTGATTATCGGTGTGTTGTGCACCACACCAATAATCAGGAGGCTATAGGATATTTAGGATTGGTTTCCATTCTTCTCACTCTGAGATCGTGCCTTAGAGCTGTGTTATAAGTTAGACCCCTCTAACGTATTCCTTTTCTGTAACAGTTATGCCTCCACGTAAGGCAACCCGGGCCCAGAAGGGCAAGGCAGCCGAGGGAGCTGCTAGTGGGACAGGATTCTGAGGCTCGGGCCCGATCTATACAGGAGCGGCGAGTTCCATGCGCCGCCCGGCCCAGCGAGACCACAGTGCCGCCTCATCCCGCGGCTGAAGAGGTGTTAGGAGTACAAGAGATCCCGATTCTTGGCGAGATCGTGGCGAACATGAGGATAAGTGGATCTGATTCAGTTCCGCCCTGATGGTACCGTGGTTCACAGGCGAGATAGTTTGCGGCTACGAGATTTTCTGAGCTGTAGCCCGCGAGTTTTCTGGTCGAGGCGGGAGGATGATCGCGAAGTTCATCCGTCGATTCTGAAGGATTATGAGGTGATCGGGCGTCGGAGACCGGTCAGTGACGCCGGTTCGCGTCATTGCGTGATACGCGATCGATTGGTTTGATTCGTGGGAGTTATCGGGAGAAACCTGCGTCCCAGTACTTGGGATGAGTTCTCGGAGGCTTTCTCGCTCACTTCTTGCCTCGCGGATGAGGAGGGCGCGGGTAAACAAATTTTTATTCTTGAAGAGAGAAGGGCCTGATTAGGGAGTACAATGTCGAGTTCGATTCTTTGGCTCGATATGTCCTGCATTGGTAGCGGATATGGAGGGCGGTGCATCGCTATGTCACGGGCTAGATGATTATATGGCGAGTCTTGTGCGGGTGTGGCTCTTGACCATGCATGGATATTACCAGCGTGCGAGGATCGTGCATTGGGATGCGAGGCGTAGAGGCAAGCGAGTCGGCGGATATTAGCATCGAAGAAGGCGAGCGACCGATTCTTTTGGTAGTTCTCGGGGTGGGCGGCCTCAGCGATAGTCTAGATTTGCACCCGGCCCGGCTCGAGCACTCCAGCATCATTGTCGGTCTGACGAGTATTGGGCGGTCGGGGCCCGAGGACTTGATTTCGGGGTAGCAAGGTGCTAACCGATCGAGTCTGCTCGGTGTGTCCGTTGTGGTAGATTCCATTCGAGGTGTAGTACTACTCAGGAGCTTGCTATACTTGTGGCGATGGTCATTTGCGAGAGCTTGTCAGGCCAGGCGTGGCCCAGTGGTAGGGCTCGGCCTACGAGGATCTATTGCGGTTCATCGTCTCCTCTGATTACTCGCCCGGGCGGGGTACTCGTGGGCGGCAGTCGCGGAAGGTCGTGGCGGGTCCCGATTTTAGCGGTCCTCGAAGCGCATTTATGCCTGTCGGGCGGGACGGGAGAGCCTCACGATGTCGTCCGGTACCTTATCGATCTCGTTATGATGTGTATGCCTTGATAGATCGGGTTCTACTCTGTCTATATATCTCCCCTTGTTGCTAGTAGGATAGGGATAGAGCACGAGTCCATAGACCGCTTTCGAGGTAGCTACGCGATGGGTGATTCGGTGGTAGCTCGGCGGGTATATAGAGCTTGTCCGGTGACCTTATGCGATCGTCGGACTCTGGCGGAAACTTGATAGAGTTGGACATGGTGATTTCGGCGTGATCATGGGTATGGATTGGTTAGCTTCTTGCTATGCCAATGTAGCTGAGAGAAAGTGAGTGCGGTTCCATTTTCTGGGAGCCGGTTGTTGAGTGGGAGGAAACATGTATCGCCAGGGTAGGTTTATTTCTTACCTCGAGGCTAGGAAGATGGTGCGAAGGGTATATCTACCATCTCGTTGGTGTTTGATCTTGAGGCTGCGATGCGGTTCCAATCGATTCGATAGTCGAGAGTTCCCAGCGTGTTTCAGGCGACCTCCGGTATCCCTCACGAGAGGAGATAGAGTTTTATGTCGATGTCTTGCCGGACACTCGGCCTATTTCCATTCGCCATGAGAATGCACCTGCGAGTTGAGAGAGTTGAAGGACCGGCTAAGAGATTTCTTTGGAGAAGGGCTTCATCGAACTAGTGTTTCTCGCAGGAGCGCGTGTGTTCTGAAGAAGAAGGGCGGGGCAGCTGCATGTGTGTTGATTAGGCGGTGAACAAGGTGACCATTAAACGAATACCCCTTCCTAGGATTGATGATTTGTTCGACTAGCTACAGGGTGCGAGATGTTTCTCCAAGATTGATCTGCGATCGGGCTATCATCAGGTACGAGTCAGAGAGGTAGATGTCCCTAGGGTGCATTAGGACGATGCGAACACTATGAGTTGATGTTATGTCATTCGTTTGACCGATGCTCGGCGATTTTATGGATTTGATAAACCGAGTGTTCAAACCATTTTGACACGTTTGTGATAGTGTTCATTGATGATATCTTGGTTTATTCTCGCTCGAGCGGGAAGCGTGCGGGCATTTGAGGTATCTTTGAGAGTTCTCGAGACCAGCGATTATACGCCAAGTTTTCCAAATGTGAGTTTTGGTTAGCTTGGTGGCTTTTCTTGGGCATATTGCCGGTGATGGTATTCGGTGGATCTGACCAAGATCGAAGCGATCGAGTTGGCCTAGACCTGCTACTCAAGCGAGGTTCGATTTTAGGCCTTGCGAGTTGTGCTCGGTTCGTAGAAGTTTGCTATCTACGCATTGACTAGTGACTCGGAAAGCGGTAAGTTTGATGGACTGATGCGTGTGGCGGGGTTTCGATTCTTTGAAAAGAGGCGGCCGCCCCGTTCTTACTCTTCGGAGGTCGGGCTATGTCGTGTATTGTGATCGTCGGGCATCGGGTTGGGATGTGTTGATGCGGAGGCAAGGTTATAGCGTATGCATCCGGCGGCTTAAGAAACGAGAGGAACTACCCGCATGATTTGGAGTTAGCGCGGTGATTCACGCCTTGAAGATCTGGAGCACTATTTGTATGGGGTTCGTATGGATATTGATCTGGACCACAAGAGCCTCGGTATATCTTGACGGAGGAGGTGAACTTATGCGAGGCGGTGGTTAGAGCGCTCAAGGATTACGATGTTGACATCTGTACCACGGGAAGGCGATGTTATGGCGAATGCTCTTAGTCGTAGTCGATGGAGTCTATCGGATGTGCGGCCGGAGAGGAGGGCACGGTTCGCGATTTTCATCGATTAGCGAGCCTTGGTGTCCGTTTGATTGATTACGATAGCGATGGAGTTCGAGTTCGAGAGGTTGTCGAGTCTTCCATCGTCGAGAGGTGAAGAAGCGGTTGAGATCCGGTTTGATTGGTATCGTGATACGGCTCTACGTGAGGCGAGGTCCTTTTGAGGTAGCACGATGGGGTACTAAGGTTTGAGCGAGGTTGTGTGTTCCGGATGTTTGAGGACTTGGCGTGAGTTCTTGGGAAGCACTGCGGTAGCGTTACTCTATCCATCTAGGGTCGACCAAGATGTACCACGACGCCCAGATACGTATTGGTGGGATGGCTTGAAGAGGGCGTTGCGAGTTCATAGCTCGGTGCGTGTTGTCGAGGTGAAGGTAGAGCACGAGGCACGGTGGTTTGTTGCGACGATAGAGATCCCGACACGGAAGTGGGAGGTGATCAACATGGACTTTATCGGGATTACCTCGCCTTTCGGAGGGCGTGATTCTATATGGGTTATCGTCGGGTGTGAAATCAGCCCACTTTCTTCCGTCGGGGCGACTTTTAGTGAGATTATGCGGACTTTACATCAGAGAGATCGTCATACGCATGGAGTCTATTTCGATCATATCGAGACGAGGCGATTTCTGGCTAACCGGAGGTCCTTCCGAAAAGGGTTTAGGGGCCAGTGAGCACGAGTCTGCATTCCATCCCTGAGCCAGACGGGCGGTGGCGCCTATCGGACTCTTGAGGATATCTTTGCGAGCTGTGTTATTGACTTAGTGGTATTTGGAGAATCATTTGCCTCTGGTTGAGTTTGCTTATAATAATAGCTACCACTCCGGTATTCGGATGGCGCCTTATGAGGCCTTGTATGGGAGGAAGTGCGGTCGCCGATAGGTTGGTTCGATGTGGGCGAGTGCGATTAGTGGGACGGTTGGTGTAGCGACGATGGATAAGGTGAAACTTATCCAAGAGAGGTTCTTGACATCTCGAGTCGGCAATTCATATCACGGATCATCGTCGTCGGCATCGGAGTTCGAGGTTGATGATTGGGTTTTCTGAAGGTGTCACCATGAAGGTGTGATGAGATTCGGGAAGAAGGAAACTTCGGCCCAGTACATTGGGTCGTATCAGTTATCGCGGGGTAGGCAAGGTTGCCTATGAGTTGGATCTGCCATCCGTCCGGAAGCGGTCGTCGATTTTTCGTTTCTATCTTTGAGGAGATGTATCGGGGATCCATCTAGGGTACACCGTTGGCGATGTCGGTGTGCCAGGGTTATCGTATGAGGAGATTCCATAGCGATAGTCGATCATCGAGTTAGGCGTCTGCGGACGGGCGTGGCTTCGTCAAAGTCTTGTGGCGAGCGAGCTCGAGGAGGAGATGGCGTGGGAGGCAGAGGAGGAGGGCGTAGCGGTATCCTCTTATTCCCAGCGCCTCGAGTAACTTACTTTCCTACTTGTAAATTTTTCATTGTCATATATGCCTAAGTATTGTTTTGTGGCCGTATGTGGCATTTGCGAACTGTTTAAGTTATAAGGAACCTGATCGTTATCTGTCTTGGGAAGGAACATTCGGGACAAATGTTTCTAAGGAGGGGAGAATTGTAACGACCCGTTCCG
The DNA here is from genome assembly GCA_029844215.1 of Przewalskia tangutica. Lineage (NCBI taxonomy): Eukaryota > Viridiplantae > Streptophyta > Magnoliopsida > Solanales > Solanaceae > Przewalskia > Przewalskia tangutica. The sequence continues at coordinate 191,564 of JAQGDG010000151.1, forward strand.
GGGCCCGTTACTGGTGCCTTACCCCGGGCACCCTAGCGATACATACATCAGAGAAAAATCAGCGGAACATAAAACATGAGTCATTATACAAGAGATATAATAAATAAACAGGCCACCAAAGCGGTTGCCTTGGTATATCGTAAAACACGAGCAGTTTAATCCTTTTACAACCTTGCCAGCGGGACTACAGACCTCTAAGATATCTGATACTATGACGGGACGGGGCCCACGCCACGAATGTACAAGAACCTCTGGCTCGAGAACACTGCAAAGATAAGCCTCGGGAAAGCGGAGCTTCAAATCTGTTGGCGTGATCTATGGCGAGGATCCGGCCGATGTACCTCTACTGCGGCATGAGCGCGGCCCGAAGGAGGTCGATCTGGGTACCAAGTATGTGAAGCTATGCAATGTAAATGAATTCATACTATTCTATAAAAGCATGAGACATGTATGATAAGCAAACTACGATTCACGACATAAAGCGATCATCACTCCGATATAACTATGGGTCTCGCGCCCACAACATCAATCGAGTTCGCATTATGGCGCGTACCGGAATCTTTGCCGGTGTAGACATGTCCATGATGCAACAATAATACAATGTCCCAGCCACATGCCGGAGTCTGCGCCGGTGTAGACATGTATGTGACCTCAACAACAAGACGCAATCAAATGGAAGCATGCGATGCGCTACGCGTCGTGTCGGTATGTCGAAAACAATAAGACAACTTTCCAAATGGGCGCATGCGATGCGCTACGCGATGTCGGTATGTCCAAAAGGAAATCACTGGCGATAATGAAATGGAAACATACGTGCGCTACGCGTCGTGTCGATATATCCAAAGCGATTAACCACAAGACCTTAACCAAAATGGAAGCATACGTGCGCTACGTCGTGTCGATATGTCAAGTGATTAACAACAATAATACTATCAGCGAGCGTGCGTGGAATTTCTCGTCACTGCACGTCGAGTAAGTTCTCAACAAGTCAACCGACCTCCATCGAGAGGCGGTAACACGAGAAATACAACGCTTTGCACAACAAAGGTTATCCTGATAAGCATAGCCAAGCTTAACAACAAGCGTAGACAAGTTTCAACAACACAAAGTACTTTCATTTTATACCAAAGTCGGGTTTTAACCCCAAGTACTACATACGTAAGTTCTTTTAAAGAGATCCATTTCTTTTATAAAAGTCACCGATACGTAGTATTAGAATGACCAACCCACCTTTTTCAAAACCAAGTATGACATTCTTTTCCTAAGTTCGGTTTGCCTAGTTTGATTACTCGAGCTTCCGTTTTCAAATGGTTTCATAGTTCCCAAACTTAATCACTTGATTCCTTTTTAGAACAATTAAGTAACATATGTCATATATGTGAGTAGTTTATTCTTGTTTATAACGATCTTATTACAATGACCATGATCTAGAAAATGTAATATCATTTTGTCTTATCTTAGCTTACATGCGGATGGAGGTTTCTCTTGGTTTTAATACAACGTCATTATTCAATACATTTTCCTTTATTATTTGCGGTGGTGCAACCGATACACGTTCGATTCCGAAATCGGTAAAACATTATCCGCACAAAACCAAGTACTCATTACTCACGAATGAGGTTTCACACAACGTCATTAAAACAAATAAGTTAAGTCTCTTATCTTATAAGATCAAGTCTCTTAACTTCTAACATCGATAAACCATTTTCACTTACATAAGGTCGTTATAACTTCCATAAAGCTATTATAACACCCTATGTTTTAAACCAACCAAATCACTTAGCGTATGCGTCTGCGTACTACATAGTTCACAACAATCATGCTAGAAAAGGTAGGAAGAGGTTCACATACCTCGCGACGATTTATCGACAATAAGCAAAATGCTCAGTACTACTGACGCACTTTCCACTTTCCGAGTAGAATACGCTACTCTTAGTACTTTCACTATAAAGGTCACAACGTCTATTAACCCGAAACACAAGTTCTATCTTTCTAAAGAAAATTCGGACACCTCACATGGCAGCGTAAATCTCCTCTCTATCGAAGTGCTACGGCTTGACGAGGGTTTACGTCTAACCTGGCGTGTACAATTCTACAAGTCTCTGCTACTGATCTATGTAAATCTGATTCGATTCGATTCTTTATTCTTGAGCTTAAGTCAAAAGACATTGCGAATACAAAGTAGTTCCATATATAGTATACTTGACCAAACATGTAATTTCCAATTCTGATAGAGAACAGATAATTACCTCGATAAGCCCAAAATTATCAAGTTATAATGTCGATCTGAGCAAGGTTTAGCTCACTCAGTGCGCTCAAACCACTCCAAACAACCCTTAGAAGTTCTAACCAACTTCTACTCACATCTTGACCAAGTATGAAGATTTCCTTAGGGTTTGGTTTGAGACTAAAAGGACAAAAGGTAGTATTTAGGACTCTACGTAAAGAGGTATCTTTGGAATACTACAAGGTACAAGGCTAAGGTATTTTGGGCATTATAACAATACTAGGGAGTATTTCTATACCTGACAAAGGGTATTATCAAAACAACTAGGCTAGGGGTACCCGGCTAGACCTCATGAGGAGGGAGACCTCACGGCCAGCCACTTTCCTGGGGAGAGGAGCTCTTGGGCGAGTGACAAGAGGAGGAGGATTCAAGACTTGGAAACATTTGTGGATGAATGAAGTCTTACAAGGGGTATTTATAGCAAACCCAAATGCCAACCGATGGCGAATCGAAGCCATGAGGCAAGTGTAAGGCCTTGATCAAGCCAAGTGCACCCTAACCCTACTCCACAAAACATGGCACAAGACAAGCCAAAACAAGGCCAAAACAAGGCACAAAACAAGGAACCAATAGGGCCAAAACGTGAGCCACAAAGACAATCGATTCGTGAACGATGCGTCGGCATGGGCCGCGAAACTTCGATGTGAGGTGACACATGTCACCCTCCGTTGGTCCAAAATGTTTCGTCTCTCGGAAAAATCCGCCAAAAATTAAAAAGGACATAGCCGAATTTTCCCTACGAAAGTGTGGAAAGCGTTTAGTCGCGACTCTAGCAGGGTGTTGTGCACAAAGGTCATTCGGCGAAGCCACCTAGGCGGGGTGACACGTGTCACCCTCTATTGGCCCAAATAAAACATCTTAGAAAATATCCACAATGGCCAAAATCTCGAAAACAAAGTGGGCCCAGCAAAGCAGTAAATTTCTCGTGGGCCCAGCGTGACCATTTCAAAATAAAATTCCATAATTCTAATATAATCTATGAAGTCAAATACCAAATCAGAATCAATTCCCGTTAACGAACCTTTTTCTTCAAAAGACCGGAAACTTTTAGTGAAAACTCACATCATTCTTTCTTTTCAAAATTTTTGAAATGCGCTCGCACGTCGTCTCACATACATACCACGCAACTACGGGTATAACATTCTCCTCGCCCGAAACATTCGTCCGAATGTTCCTTCTCAAGACGGATATCGATGAAGTTCCTCTAACAAGTTGTCAGCGCCACGCCGCCATGAAATAACACACGTTCTCTTCGCCCTTACTCGTCGTGCCCTTCTCGAACACTTGAACTCTCGGTCCAAAGCGTACCATACTTGATCATTAGTTCGAAAATCTGCGAGTCACTACCTCGAACTTGGTCATCTTACTAACCTCGAACTTCCAAGGCCATTCCGGCCTTCTGAACGGCTGCGGTCGAGCGCGTCCACGAACTCATCGATGATCATACAAACTTGGGCCTAGCATCCTCGTGACCCTACCACTGGCGGGACCGCTTAGCTGACCCGCTGGCCGGGTTACGGGTTGACCGCAAATGGTCCTCAACCCGACCCGGCCGCGCGAACTCTTGTTCCCCGTCGGAACAATCTTACTAATTCACATCATGAAAGCTACCACTTCCATCTCACACTACCCATGGACTTATCACACAAATAAATCCCACGCATTACTACTGCGATAAGGTCAAAAATAAATCTTTAACTCAAGACGACCTTACCCTAAGGTCTCGATCGTGACATAGTCTAAGGTTACCTTGCCACCGTCACGTATCCTTCCAACTAACCGTGCATTTTAACTCACATATCACAATGCTATCCAGTAGCACACCTGATAATGAGATCATCATAACAAGCATACCAAAACTCTAGAGGTTAAGGATATACAAGCTACCGCTCCACTCTAATCATAGGCACACGCCTGCAGTGTATGGTAGAAGGTGATGAACCGACGGATCTGAAGGTGAGTCGTAACATCCGCGCCTTGGTAGGACAGTTCCTCATAAAATGGCCTGCTTGTCATGCAAACAAACTCCCAATCTAGCGACACTCTCCAAAATGGAGTCTACCACAATGGTCACAACGAGGTAGGGTGGCTTGGTGGTTAACACCCTGCTGCGAAAATCTGAACCCTTGGAGCCACGACCGCTCACGAAGGCGGTGGAGGACCACTGCATGCGGTGGGGTATATAACTAGCTTTTCTGGCGGTCGCCTCGAAAGCCACAAGGACCTGCCGTCACGGCCTGCCTGGCTGACCAGTCGTTCCGTCGACCCTCCGTGCCTCGCATCTGGTGCGTGAGCTGCGTGCGGGCAATGTCCATGCCGGTGAAGAAAACACCCGCACAAGATTCGGCCATATAATCATCAAGCGGTGGCGTAGCGATGCACCTATCCTCATCTGCAACTTCGCGAGGGCATATCGAGCTAAAGAATCGAACTCGACATTGTACTCACGACGGTCGCCTCTCTGTCGATAACAAAAATCGCCGGCGTGCCCTCGCCATCTGCGGAGGCAAGAAGTGCGTGAAAAGCCCGAAAACTCATCCCATCTGCTGGAGTCGTACTCTCCCGGAAAGCTCCGTGAATCAAACCCGATCATTGCGGTATCACGCGGCGATGCGAACAAAGGTCCGCACTCGGTTTGAAGCCTTGATCACCGCGTGATCGTAGCTGCCCGGATGAACTCCTGCGGATCATCCTCGAGCCTCGACGTAAAACTCGGCGGGCTGACTCGAGAAAGTCCGTAGCCTCAAACTATCTCGGGGTGAACCATCTGGTGCTCTTTGGGCGGCTGCTGCGTCGGCTATCCTCATATCGGCCACGACCACGGCGGCAAGCGACCATCTCGCCAACCCGTCTCCTCTCGGTGTGGGTGGAGGCTCAGTGCTGCGGTCTCGGCGGCCATTCTGCAGCTCTAACCTCTTGAAGTGGCGGCGTCCAAAACGCCGTCGAAGCCTGACCTCGGTCTTATGCGGGCTGCGCCCTCGTACTCTTACGTATCTCACTAGCGGCACCTCGGCTGCCTTGCCCATCGGGCTCTGTTTGCCTTGCGGCGGGCATAAGCGGTAAAAGCGAGATCGTCGGAGGGTCCAACTTACAACCGGACTAAGGCACGATCTCGGGATGAGAAGAATGGAAACGATCCTAAATGTCCTGCGACCTCACGATTATAGATGTGGTGCACAACCATCGATAATCAAGACTCTACTAGACGCGATGCGTAGACACTTTCAGGATTAAGCTCTCGATACCACTTTTGTAACGACCGTTCGGGGCGTTCTTGGTGCCTTACCGGGCACCTAGCGATACATCATCGAGAGAAAAATCAGCGGAACATAAAACATGAGTCATTATACAAGAGATATAATAAATAAGCAGGCCAACCAAAGCGGTTGCCTTGGTATATACATAAAACACGAGCAGTTTAATCGCTACAACCACCTTGCCTGGCAGACTACGGACTTAAGATATCTGATGACTATGACGGGGGGCCCCGCCACACCCTGATGTACAAGAACCTGACTCGGGGAACACTGCAAAGATAAGCCTCGGAGAAAGCGGAGCTTGAATCTGTTGGCGTGATCCTATGGCGAGGATCCACGGCCGATGTACCTCTACTGCGGCGTGACGCGGCCCCGAAGGAGTCGATCTACAAGTACAGTATGTGAAGCTGCAATCACGTAAATGAAATCATACTAGTCTATATAAAGCGGGAGACATGTATGATAACCAAACTACGATTCACGACATAAAGCGATCATCACTCGATATAACTATGGGTCTCACGCCCACAACATCAATCGAGTTCGCATTATGGCGCGTGCCGGAATCTTGCGTCGGTGTAGACATGTCCATGATGCAACAATAATACCAATGTCCCATGGCCCCGGAGTCTGCCGGTGTAGACGTGTCCATGTGACCTCAACAACAGACAATCCAAATGGAAGCATGCGTGCGCTACGCGTCGTGTCGGTATGTCCAAAGGAAACAATAAGACAACTTTCCAAATGGGCGCATGCGCTACGCATCGTGTCGGTATGTCCAAAAGGAAATCACTGGCGATAATCGAAATGAAACATACCCGTGCGCTCGCGTCGTGTCGATATATCAGCGATTAACCAAGACCTTAACCAAAATGGAAGCATGCGCCACGCGCGTCGTGTCGATGTCCAAAGTGATTAACAACAATAATACTATCAGCGAGGCGTGCGTGGAATTTCTCCGTCACTGCAAGCGCGTCAAGTAAGTTCTCAACAAGTCACCGACCCTCATCGAGAGGCGGTAACCGCGAAATACAGCGCTTTGCACAACAAAGGTTATCACGATAAGCATAGCCAAGCTTAACAACAAGCATAGACAAGTTTCACAACCACAAAGTACTTTCATTTTATACCAAAGTCGGGTTTTAACCCCAAAGTACTACATACGTAAGTTCTTTTAAAGAGATCCATTTCTTTTATAAAAGTCACCCGATACGTAGTATTAGAATGACCAACCCACCTTCCTTTTCAAAACCAAGTAACAACATTCTTTTCCTAAGTTCGGTTTGCCTAGTTTGATTACTCAAGCTTCTCATTTTCAAATGGTTTCATAGTTCCCAAACTTAATCACTTGATTCCTTTTAGAACAATTAAGTAACATATGTCATATATGTGAGTAGTTTATTCTTGTTTATAACGATCTTATTACAGACCGTGATCTAGAAAATGTAATATCATTTTGTCTTATCTTAGCTTATGCGGATGGAGGTTTCTCTTGGTTTTAATACAACACATCATTATTCAATACATTTTCCTTTATTAACGCTGCGGTGGTGCAGCCGATACATTACGATTCGAAATCGGTAAAACATTATCCCTTTAAAACCAAGTACTCATTATTCACGAATGAGGTTTCACACAAACATCCACATTAAAACAAATAAGTTAAGTCTCTTATCTTATAAGATCAAGTCTCTTAACTTCTAACATCGATAAACCATTTTCACTTACATAAGGTCGTTATAACTAACTTCCCATAAAGCTATTATAACACCTATGTTTTAAACCAACCAAATCACTTAGCACATGCGTCTACCGTACTACATAGTTCCTGACAATCATGCTAGAAAAGGTAGGAAGAGGTTCACATACCTCGCGACGATTTATCGACAATAAGCAAAATGCTCCAAGTACTACAACGCTAGCCCTTTCCACTTCTCGAGTAGAATACGCTACTCTTAGTACTTTCACCTATAAAGGTCAACGTCTATTAACCAAACACAAGTTTCTATCTTTCTAAAGAAAATTCGGCCTCACATGCAGCGTAAATCTCCTCTATCGAGGCCGCTACCAAGCAACGGGGGTTTACACGCCTAACCGGGCGTGTACAATTCTACAAGTCTCTTGTCTGATACATGTAAATCTGATTGATTCGGTTCTTTATTCTTGGGCTTAAGTCAAAAGACATTGCGAATACAAAGTAGTTCCATATATAGTATACTTGACCAAACATGTAATTTCCAATTCTGATAGAGGACAAGATAATTACCTCGATAAGCCCAAAATTATCAAGTTATAATGTCGATCTGAGCAAGGTTTAGCTCGCTCCGTGCGCTCCAAACCACTCAAACAACCCTTAGAAGTTCTAACCAACCTACTCACATCTTGACCAAGTATGAAGATTTCCTTGGGTTTCGGTTTGAGACTAAAAAGGACAAAGGTAGTATTTCGGACTCTACGTAAAGAGGTATCTTTGGAATACTACAAGGTACAAGGCTAAGGTATTTTGGGCATTATAACAATACTAGGGAGTATTTCTATACCACAACAAGGGGTATTATCGAAAACAACTAGGCTAGGGGTACCATGGCTAGACCTCATGAGGAGGAGACCTCTGGCGAGGCCACTTTCGAGGGAGAGGGCTCTTGGGCGAGAGTCAACAAGAGGAGGAGGGATTCAAGACTTGGAAACATTTGTGGATGAATGAAGTCTTCACAGAGGGGTATTTATAGCAAACCCAAATGCCAACCAATGGCAAGATCAAGCCATGTGCAAGGCAAGTGTAAGGCCTTGATCAAGACAAGTGCACCCTAACCTACTCCACAAAACATGGCACAAGACAAGCCACAAAACAAGGCCAAAACAAGGCACAAAACAAGGAACCAATAGGGCCAAAAGCGTGAGCCACAAAGCAATCGATTCGTGAACGATCGTCCACGGGCGCACAAGCTTCGATGTGAGGGTGACACATGTCCCTTCCGTTGGTCCAAAATGTTTCGTCTCTCGGAAAAATCCATAAAAATAAAAAGGACATAGCCGGAATTTTCCCTAAAGCTGGAAAGCGTTTAGTCGAAAACGACTCTAACAAGTGTTGTGCACAAAGGTCATTCGGCGAGCCACTAGGCGGGGTGACACGTGTCACCCTCCTATTGGCCCAAAATAAAACATCTTCGAAAATATCCAATGGCCAAAATCTCGAAAACAAAGTGGGCCCCAAAGCCAGTAAATTTCTCCCGTGGGCCCACGTGACCATTTCCAAAAATAAAATTCCATAATTCTAATATAATCTATGAAGTCCAAATACCAAATCGGGAATCAATTCCATTAACGAACCTTTTTCTTCACAAAAGGAAACTTTTCCGTCAAATCAAACTCATCATTCTTTCTTTTCAAAATTTTGCAAATGCGCTGCGACGTGCGTCCTCACATACCACGCAACTACGGGTATAACAAGAATGTTATACCGTATTTCAGTAATATGCGTAATGCGTCTGAGTTTAGCCTTAGTTAGGCATTATGGGCGAAAAAGTTTGTGCTGACTCACTAAAAGAATCGTTTTTCGAAGCGTTTTACTAAACTTCGCGTAGGGTAAATTCGGCTATGTCATTTATAATTTTTGCGGATTTTCGAGAGATGAAATATTTTGGACCAACGGGAGGTGACACTTGTCACCTCGTTGGAGCAAAATGGGTCATTGTTGGCACGTTTTTTGTGCCTTCTCCTTAGTCAAGGAGTTGGTAGGATATTTGTGTAGTAGATGGATAAGGACACTTGCCTAAATCTCCACCTTACGCTTGCCTAGCACTTGGCTTCATCTTGGCCATTGGTTGGCCATTTCTTGACCTATAAATACCCCCCTTAAGATGAAGAGTTCTTCATCCACAAATCAATTTCCAAGTCTTGAAAAATCCTCCCTCTCTTGTAGTGTTTCGTCCAAACACTTCCTCCCTTGTGAAGGCCTTGGCCGAAACACCCCCCCCTCTAGCCTAGTAGTCCTAGCCGAAACCTACCCCCCTCCCTTGGTAGAAATGTTGTCTTCAAGTATAGTTACTATTCCTAAAATACCCTAGCCCAAATCCCTTAGTACTTAGTAGAAGTTGTGAAGAACTTCTAAGGGTTCTTGGAGCTATCGGAGCGTACAAATTAGGAGCTAAACCTTGCTCAGGATCGACGTTTTTACTTGGATAATTTTGGGCTTATCGAGGTAAATAATCTTAACCTTCTTTGTATTAGAGAATACATCTTTGTAAGTATAGGAATAAGTATAAAATACTTAGAAGGATATTCTGAATAGAATTGAGCTGTTATCACGATAGAAGGGTTTAAAAGAAGAATAATTGAACTATACTTACTTAGAATTTGTTTTCACGATGACTTGAGTAGCTCGACGGGTAGGGAAGTGCTGCCCAATTTTCCATAGAATAGAGAACCCTCTACTTAGAACTGTTTACAGAATAGTCTAGACGTTGATAGACGTATTTGACTATTATAGGCTGATTCTCTGCGCGCGACATATTCGACTTGGCAGGTGGATTTCGCCGAGAAGGTATGTGACTCTTCCTATACTCTTAAGCATGATATTTTAAATATATACATAGTACGGTAGATGTACGAGTGTTAACTGAATAATAATTACGGCAATGTCTTTTGACTTAAGCCTGAATAATAACTACGGCAATGTCTTTTGACTTAAGCACGAATAATAAAGATCTTGAAGCATTTCAAAAGAATCTTGAATCATTTTTAACGAGAAGAAAGCAGTTGGTTTTAAACAAAAGCTTAAGAGTTATACTAGCTTTATGGGAAGTTAGGTATAACAACTTAAGAAAGATAAAAGAATCTGTTTACTTATTTGCTTATAAAAACCTTGTATTGATTTACGTAAGGTGTAGTAAGATTGATTGATAAATAGACATATTATGATGCTACGTGTGTTAGTGTCTTGTGTTGTTGTGAAGGGTCATTCTTGTGTGCTTACGTTGCTAAGCGGTAAGTCGATTATCTTGTTATTATATCACCTACCCCTTGACTTGTTATCCGGGGCTTGGCGCTTGATGCGGTCTATACGGCTATGCGGTCTGTGTGACTATGCGGAGTCGCGGAGTTCGATTGATCATTCGGGTGTTTTAGCCCGACGGGATGCCACATGCGGTCTGTGTGACTATGCGGTCTATTGAGACTATGCGGTGCGGAGTCGAGGAGAATGCAGGTTAGCTACCGTCGAGAATACCTCATGCGGGTGCGTGTGTGACTATGCGATCGCGGAAGTCGAGATTAGGCACGCATAATGATACTATGGGCGATTGGCCTTGCCCGATCATTTGCGGCCTAGAAAAGACATTGATTTACCTATTATTGTTCTTGTTTGTGATATGCCTATGTGCAATTGGAATTGTATTTGCAAATGGTTTTAAATACTTTGATTTCATTTAAGTACTTACGATTTCACATACTTGGTACTGTTATCTTGACCTCCTTGAGGCTGCGTTAAATGCGGTAAAGGGCAGCAGTGCTAGATCCACATCCTTAGGATCTATTTGCTTTGGTGTCGAGCTCATCTTCTCCGAGGCTCGACTTTTAGGTATGATCTCCTGTTGTTGTATATAGTTTTGTACATTCGGTATGGCGGGGCCTGTCACGCCATAGTTGTTTATCTTCTTAGAGGTGCAGTAGTCCTATTATGCAGTTGGGATGTAGCTGAAACTATGTTTATATATATATGCCGAAAGCGACATTTTCTCACATAAAGCGTGTCTCATTTACAAGCTGTTTCATGTCTTGTTTTATATTCACGATTACTCGATGTATGACTACTTGGGTGCCGGGTAAGGCACGATCCACGGAGCTCTGAGCAGGTCGTGACATAGGCTCGGCGATGAGGAAGGAGTTCCACGGCGTGAGGATGACTTTGAGGTGTGAGTCCACGACTTGACATGATCGCTTTTATATTTGTGAAGCGTAGTTTTGTTATCATACATGTCTCTGTTTTTAGATAGATCGTTATGATTTCATTTCTGATATTTTTAGTTTCACATACTTGGTACTGTTGTCTTGACCTCGCCCGGAAGCTGCGTTCATCTGCGGTAGAAGTACATCGGTTGTGGATCCTCGCTCATGGATCACGATTCAGCGTTTTAGGAAGCCCGTTTCTTGGAGGCTTATCTTTGGTATGTTACCACAGTGCAGGTTACGGTACATTCGAGGTATGGCGGGGCCCTGTCCGTCATAGTTGTTATCACTTCTTAGAAGTGCAGTAATCTTGTTGTGGCGAGTTTGTAAAAAGGATAAGCTGTTCGGGTTTTTATGTATATATCTGAAGACAACCGTTTTGGTTGCTTTGTTTATTTATCATGTCTCTTGTTTCATGTTCATGTTTTTATTTCCGCTGATTTTCTCTGATGTTGTATCACTAGGGTGCCCGGGGTAACGCACCAGTCACGGGCCCCGGTTCGGGTAATGACATTATGCAACTTGAACTTTTGGAAAAGAACGTTGTTACTTGACTTTAAAAAAAGGGAAAGTGTTTTGGTTTAAAAGGAAGGCATGGTAGTGTCTTAAATCTGTTTTAGAAGAGGGTTTAAATGTTATGGTCGATTCTACCTCGAGTCCCATGAGATGGGCCGAGACATGTATACCACGCGATTTGACATCGAGTCCCATGAGATGGGCTGAGATATGGCGATTTGACATCGAGTCCCATGAGATGGGCCGAGATATGGCGATTTGACACCGAGTCCCATGAGATGGGTCGGGAATGTGACCATACGATCCGACACCGAGTCCTATGAGATGGGCCGGGAATGTGACCATACGATCCGACACCGAGTCCCATGAGATGGGCCGGGAATGTGACCATACGATTCCACCTCGAGTCCGTAGGATGGTAGAGACATGTTATACGTATCACACGATTTATACCTACACTGCCGGCAGTGAGGAAGGAGTTCCACGGGCATGAGGGATGACTTGGAGGGCGTGAGTCCCTGACTTGACATGACTTCTTTTATGTAGTAAATTGTAGTTTGGTTATCATACATGTCTCCGGTTTTATATAAACTGTCATGATTTCATTCTGATGTTTCGATTTCACATACTTGGTACCTGTTGTACTGACCTCCTTCGGGGGGCTGCGTTCATGTCGCAGGTAGAGGTACATCGGTTGTGGATCCTCGCTCATAGGATCACAATTCAGCGGTTTGGGAAGCTTCGTTTCTACGGAGGCTTATCTTTGGTATAGTCCCTGTCATTGTAAGTACTTGTACATTCAGGGGTATGGCGGGGCCCTGTCGTCATAGTTATGGTTACACTCTTAGAGTGCATGTAATGCTTGTTGTGGCGGGGTTGTAAAGGATGTAGCTTGTTCGGTTATATATATATGCGAGAAAGGTGACCGCTTTGGTTAGCCTATTTTCTTATTGTATATCTTGTTTCATGTGTAAGTTTTATTTCGCTGATTTTCTCGATGTTGTATCACTAGGGTGCAGGTAAGGCACGATCCACGGGCCGTGGGTCGTGACAAAAGTGGTATCGAGCGATTAATCCTCGGAAAGGGTCTGAACCGTGTCTAGTAGAGTCTTGATTATCGGTGTGTTGTGCACCATATCTATAATCAGGAGGCTACAGGATATTTAGGATTGGTTTCCATTCTTCTCACTCTGAGATCGTGCCTTAGAGATGTGTTATAAGTTGGACTCCCTCTGGTTTATTCATATGTATCAGTTATGCCTCCGCGCAAGGCAACCAGGGCCCAGATGGGCAAGGCATCAGAGGGAGCTACGAGTTGAACACAGAGGGTTACGAGGGCACAAGCCTGGTCATTACCTGAGATAGTACTTCAGACGACGAGTTTTATGGCCTAGCCCAGTGAGTTAGAGCGGCAGCAGTTTCTACGGAGGCAACGATACCTGAGCCTCCAGTTCCACGACCAGGAACCGAGGATATGAGTTCAAGAGATGACCCAGTTACTAGCTAGGGTCGTGGCAAGATATGAGGACGGACGGGAGCCGGTGGTTCCGGCGATACGATGATTCACCTAGATCGATAGTCCGAGACTTGGGATTTCTTGAGTTGCGATTCGCCAAAGTTCTATGGATAGAGGCGAGGATGATCCTCGAGTGTCGTGCTAGTCAGGAGATTGTTATGCTTACGGCGTGAGGCCATTTGGTGAGAGTTTGTCCGAGGCAGGTATACGGATGTTGAGACTCGACGCCGGGATCGGTGGCTGGTTCATCACCTTATATAGCTAGGCGCCTGCGGCGGGATTATGATTAGGCGACAAAAGGAAAGTAATGCATGAGTTCTGAGAGATACCTTTAGCCCTTAGAGACTTGGTTATGTTGTGATGGTGGATCGTGTGGAGTACTATCTGAGATAGCATTGTGTTAAGTGTGATTTAGAAAACATGGGTGGTTGAAAAGGTAAGTATGGGGACATGGAAGGTGTGAACCTTAGAATATTATACGTGGAGACCTTAGATGCGAGGCCGTCTTGAGTAAAAGATTTTGTTTACGATTGACCTTTGTCGGAGTGCGTATTATATGTGGGGTATAATTGTGTGATAAGTCCCTGAGTGGTGTGAATTATAAGAGGGTAGTTGAGCTAAGAAGACCACTAGGTTTTCGTGACTTGATAGATAAGATTGTTCCGGATCGGGGAACAAGAGTTTGGCGCGATAGCGGGTCGGGTTGAGGCTAGATCGCGGGTCAACCCGCAGCCCGGAATGAGGTGGGGTCAGTTTGAGGTGGTCCCGCCAGGTGTAGGGTCACGAGGGTGCTAGGCCCAGGTTTAGGTAACCATCGGACGAGTTCGCGGATGTGTTCGACTAGAATCGGAACGTGAAGGCCGGGAATGGCCTTGAAAGAATTTGAGGCTAGTAAGATGACCAAGTTTGGAGGTAGTGACTCCAAAGTTTTGGAAACTGAAGCGATGACTGAAGTGTGGTACGTGTAGTAGAAAGAGTTCAGGTGTACGAGAAGGGTACGACGAGTAAGAAAAGGAAGCGAACATGAGTTAAGAGCTGGAAGTGATCATTTTTTGTGAAGTGAAGGTGCGAATAGAGTATCCTTTGGACCAGAAGTGAGAGTTAGTGTTGTTTTACATCTTAGAGGTGATTCCTCGTTGGCTTGGATTTGAGTTTTGCACGTATGTTATACTATGGCCATTGATGGCATGATTGGTTTCGTGAGTATAGTAGTGAAGACTATACCGGCGCACGTATGTTTAGAGACTTAGAAGGAACATTCGGGACGAATGTTTCTAAGGGGGGAAGAATGTTATACCCCGTAGTTCCAGGGTATGTATGTGAGGACGTACGTACGAGAATACGACAGTAATATTGGAAAGAAAGAAAGATGTGATTTTTCGACGGAAAAGTTTCCTGGTTTTGTGAAGGAAAAAGGTTCGTTGATGGGAATTGGATTCCCAGATTTGGTATTTGGGCTTCTTGGATTATATTAGAATTATGAGATTTTATTTTCGGAAATGGTCACGTGGGACCCACGGGAGAAATTTACGGTTTTGTGGGGCCCACTTTGTTTTTGAGATTTTCGGTATTTTGGATATTTTCGGAAGACGAAATATTTTGGACGAGTAGGGGGCGACACGTGTCACCCCCATGTGGCACCTTGGCCGAATTGGAGGGACAAGTGTCGGCCGAAATGGCCATCACACTTGGCTTACATTTTCGTTGGCCATGTGGTGTGGTGGGACCCACACACACATGGCCCAATCTTGACCACACACTTGCATTGATCATGACCCTTGAATTCTATATAAATACCCCCTTATTGCTAGACTTATTATCATCCACACTTAAGCTTTCCAAAGCAAAAATACTCCCTTCCTTTAGCTTGTTTTTCGTCCCCCCACTTGCGTAGAAAATACCTTAAGTATTGTTGTATAATCCCAAATACCTTAGCCTAGTATCCCTAGTAGTATTCCAAAGTTATTTCAATACTAGGAGCACGGAGATACTACTTTTTTCCAATAGTCGCAAAATGAAACCCTAGAAAAATCTTCATAGCTTGGATGAAGTGTTAAGAGAAGTTGTTTAGAAACTTCTAAGGTTCGCTTGGAGCGGGTTGGAGCGTAAGGATTTGGAGCTAAACGTTGCTCAGGATCGACTTATAATCTTGCATAATTTTAGGCTTATCGAGGTAATGATCTATGTCCCCCTATTGTAATTGGATATTACATGTTGTAGTAGTTATACTTGAGTATATTATATGAGGAAAGAAGATTGATAGAATTGAACTGTATTTACATTGGGTGTATTCTGATGAACTTGTAGTATTATTGTGGGGCAGTGTTGTACACGTCCGGTTAGACGTGTAACCCCCTTGGAGTTGTTGGCTTGGTAGCGGGCCTTGATAGAGGAGGAGATTTATGTGGTTACGGGGGGGGGGGGGGGAGGTGCTGCCGAATTTTCCGTAGAATAAGGAACCTTGTACTTAGAATTGTTCTACGAAGAGATCTAGAGGTTGATAGACATTTTGTGGCCTTTATAGGTTGAAGTACTACAAGTAGTGTATTCTACTTGATGGGTGGAAAAGGCTAGCAGGGTTATAGTACTTTGGAGCGTTTTGCTAATTGTCGATAATCGTCGCGAGGTATGTGAACCTCTTCCTATCTTTTCTAGCATGATTGTTGTGAACTATGTAGTACAGTAGACGTACGTGTGCTAAACGAGTTTTGGTTGGTTTAAAACATATGGTGTTATAATAGCTTTATGGGAAGTTAGTTATAACGACTCTATGTAGGTAAAAGATTGGTTTATTGATTGTAGAAGTTAAGAGACTTGATCTTGAAAGATAAGAGACTTAACTTGTTTTACTTGGTTATTAACATTTTGTTAAAGGTGTCGTGAAACCTCATTCGCGAGTAATGAGTACTTGGTTTTAAAAAGAATAATGTTTCTTGATTTGGAAATGAGAATAAGTGTCGAGCAAACCACAACAGCGCTAATAAAGGAAAGTGTATTGACAAATAACTAATTGTTATTAAAACCAGTAGAAACCTCCATCTGCATAGAAGCTAAGATAAGACAAAATTGTATTACATTTCCTAGATCATGGTCTTTGTAACAAGATTGTTGTAAACAAGAATAAAGCGGCTCACGTATAAGACATATGTTTCTCAGTTGTTTAAAGAGAATTATATTCTTAATTGATTAAGACTATGAACTATGAAACTTTTCTAAAATAAAGAGACCTGAGTAATTGAAATTAGGCAAACTGGAACTTTAGGGGAAAGAATGTTGTTAAAAAGGAAAGTGTTTTAGTTTACCTAAAAATGTGAGTCACTCTATTTTTATACTACGGGTATCGGGTGACCTTTATAAAAGGAATGGATCTCTTTAAAAGGAATTTAACGTACGTAGTACTTTAGGGTTAAAACCCGGACTTTGATATAAAATGGAAGTACCTTGAGTTATGTATAACTTGCCTATGCTTGTTGTTGTATAACTTTCCTATGCTTGTTGTTGTGTAACTCGCCTATGCTTGTTGAGATAGCCTTTGTTGTGCAAATATTGATATCAGGTGACTTCTTGAGAAAGAGTGGATTTTTTTATAAAAGTTTAGAAGTATGGTAAATTTCTTGAGCTTGTTTGTGATAGACTGGTTGTCCGATGTATTGTTATTGTGGTTGCATGGACATGTCTACACCGATGCAGAATTCCGGGGGCATGTGGTCATGCGGCAGGGTTGATTACCCGATATATTGTTATTGTGGTTACATGGACATGTCTACACCGATGCAGAATTCCGGGGGCATGTGGCCATGCGGCGGGGTTGATCACCCAGTATATTGTTGTTGATGTTACATGGACATGTCTACACCGAGGCAGAATTCCGGGGGCATGTGGCCATGCGGCATTGTTATTATTGTTGCATCATGGACATGTCTACACCGATGCAGAATTCCGGGGGCATGCGGCCATGATGCGAACATGATTGATGTTGTGGGCGTGAGTTGTAGTTATATTGAGTGATGACGTTGAGGGCGTGAGTCCCTGACTTGACTGCTTTTATGTTACGTACTGTATTTTTGTTATCATACATGTCTCCCGCTTTATGTAGACTGTTATGATTTAACTGCAGTATTTTTAGTTTCACATACTTGGTACCAGTTGTATTGACCTCCTTCGGGGGGCTGCGTTCATGCCGCAGGTAGGAGTACATCGGTAGTCGATCCTCGCTCTTAGGATCACAGTTCAGCGTTGGGAAGCTCCGTTCTCCGGAGGCTTATCTTTTGGTATGTTACCCTGAGTTGTAGGTTCTTGTACATTCTGTATGGCGGCCCTGTCCGTCATGTTGTATAAAAACTCTTAAGTGCATGTAATCTTGTTGTGGCGGGGTTTGTAAAAAGGATTAAAGCATTCGTTTTGAAAGAGTTGTTTATATATATTTTATTGGAAGGTAACCGTTTGGTTGCTTTGTTTTATGATCATATATCTTGTTTCTTGTTTAAGTTTTATTTTCCATTTGGTTTTCTCGATGTTGTATCACTAGGGTGCCCGGTAAGGCACGATCACGGGCCGGATCGGGTCGTGACAAAAGTGGTATCGAAGCGATTAATCCTCGGAAAGTGTCTACTGAACCGTGTCTAGTAGAGTCATGATTATCGATGTGTTGTGCACCATCTATAATCGGAGGCTGAGACATTTAGGATTAGTTTCCATTCTTCTCCTTACGAGATCGTGCCTTAGAGTGTGTTGTAAGTTGGACCCTCCAGCGTATCTCGTTTTTACGATTATGCCTCGCGCGAGCAACCAGAGCCCGGAAGGGCAAAGCGGCCGAGTCTTGCTAGTGAGATCTGAGAAATGCAGCGCGAGCGGTCAAGACGAATTGTGCTTGAGACGGCGAGTTTTGCGACGCCCGCCCGGCCAGCGAGTTTAGAGCGCAGCGATGGCTGCCGAGACCATCAGACGAGCCTCGGTCCGCGATGCAGGCGAGAGGAGATGGGTTACAAGGAGTTGGCCCGATTATTGGTCGGTCGTGGCGGACATGAGGATAAGTGGGCCAGCGATTCGATGGCGCCGATGGTTCACCTAGATCGGATAGTTTGAGGCTACGGGACTTTACGAGATATAGCCCGCGAGTTCTACGGTGAGACACGAGGATGATCGCGAGGAGTTCATCAAGCGATTCTGACGGATCATAGAGTGATCAAGGCTTGGAGACCGTCGGTGGTCTTAGGTTCGCATCGGTGCGTCATACCGCAATGATCGTTTGATTCGTGGGAGCTATCGGGAGAGAATGCACTTCCAGTAGTTTGGGGCGAGTTCTCGGGGCATTTCTTGCACATTTCTTGCCTCGCGAGATGAGAGGGCTCGGCCGTGATTCTTGATGTTGAGGCAAAGCAGGCGTCTGATTCGGGAGTACAATGTGAGTTCGACTCATTGGCTCGGTATGCCCCAGAGTAATGCGATATGGAGAAGCGATGTACACCGCTACGTTCACGGGTTAGATGATTACTTGGCGAGGCTTGCTCGGGTGTAGCTCTTCACGGGCATGGACATTGCCCGCATGCGAGCTTATGCGCAGGGGTGAAGAGCGGAGAGGTCGACGGAATGACGAATCAGCGAAGAGGCGAGCAACGAGGTCCTTTGGTGACTTTCGAGGCGGACCGCCTCGCAGCCGAACTAGTTTTGTACCTCCGCCCGATGCGAGTGGTCCTCCACAACCTTGGGCATCCAGAGTATTCGGGGCGGTCGGGGCTCGAGGTTCGTGTTTCGAGGAAGTAGGGTGTTGGCGACGCGATCACCCTACCTCGGTGTGGTCGATGTGGTAGACGCATTTGAGTGTCGTGGTGCCAAGGAGCTTGTTATTTTTGCGGCCAGCGAGCCATTTGCGAACTGTCCGACCAAGGGTAGCACGGATGTTCTGACTCGGCCTTCAGGATCGATTTGGTTCATCACCTTCACTAGCTATGCGCCCTGCAGGGCAGGACTGTGATTAGAAAAGCGGTAGAGACAGGTATATCCTTAACCCTCTAGAGTTTTGTATGCTGATGTGTTTAGTGTTATGTTCGGATAGCTTTGTGCTAAAGTGTGATTTAGAAACCTGGTTAGTGTGGAAGGGTAAGCCTGGGGGCGTGTTAAGTGTGAACCTTAGACTATTTCACGATTGAGACCTTAGAGGTAAGGTCGTCTTGTGTAAAAAGATTTATTTTATGTTTGACCTTTATCAGAGTGCGTAGTATACGTGGAGTTATTGTGGGGAATTCCTTGGGTTGTGTAAAATGGAAGTGGTAGCTTTCATGATGTGAATTAGTAAGATTGTTCTGTATCGAGGAGCAAGAGTTGGCGCGACGGAGGGTCGGTTTGAGGGCGTATTGCGGGTCAACCCGTAGCCCGGATTTAGGTGGGGTCGATTAGGTGGTCCCGCGGATGGTAGGGTCACGAGGGTGCTAGGCCCCAGTTTAGGTGACCATCGTATGAGTTCGTGGATATGTTCGACCAGAAGCGGTTCGTGAAGACCGGAAATGACCTTAAAGAAGATTGAGGTTAGTAAGATGACCAAGTTTGGAGGTAGTGACTCCAGAGATTTTGGAAGCTGAAGCGATGACTAGAGTATGGTACGTGTACTAGAAAGAGTTCAAGTGTACGAGAAGTGCAGCGAGTAAGGAAGGAAGCGAACCTGTGTTATGAGAACGGGAGTGATCATTTCTATTGTGAAGGGAGGGTGCGAGGTGAGCACTCTTTAAACCATAGGTGGATGCTTGTTGTGAGGGTAGAGGAATTCCCTCGTTGGATTGGGTTTAAGTATTGGTGCGTGTTTTTAGTGGCCAGGTGTGGCGTTGGCAACTTGTTAGGAGGAACTTCATCGTTATCTGTTTGAGAAGGAACATTCGGACGAATGTTTCTAAGGAAGAATGTTATACCCGTATTTCCAGTATGTGCGTGGGGCGTGCGAAATTTGAGCCTTAAAGTTAGGCATTGGACCGAATTTTGTGCACAACACCCGGTTAGAGTCGTTTTTCGACGAAACGTTTCCACAGCTTGCGTAGGGAAAATTCCGGCTATGTCATTTATATTTTTTGCGGATTTTTCCGAGAGACGAAACATTTTGGACCAACGGGAGGGTGACATGTGTCACCCTCACATTGGAAGCAAGGGGCGGCAACCCTTGGACGATTGGGCATGACTTTATGGCCTTGTTTTGTGCCTTGTTTTGTGCCTTGTTTTGTGTCTTGTTTTGTGGAGTGTTTTGTGGAGTAGGGTTAGGGTGCACTTGGCTTGATCTTGTCCTTACACTTGCCTTGCACATGGCTTGATCTTGGCCATTGGTTGGCTTTTGGTTTTCCTATAAATACCCCCCTAAGCTTGAAGACTTCTTCATCCAAAATCTTCCAAGTCTTGAGTCCTCTCCTCCCCTCTTGAGTTGTATTCTCGTCAGAGTCCTCCCTCCCCTTTGTGAGCCCTTGGCGAGCCTCCCCTCCTTTGTAGTGTCTAGCCAGGGTACCCCACTAGCCTAGTTGTTTCGTATAATACACCCCCTCTTGGTTGAAATACTCTCCAGTATTGTTATAATGCCCAAAATACCTTAGCCTTTACCTTGTAGTATTCCAAAAGTTACCTCTATCGTAGAGCAGGAAATACTACATTTTGTCCTTTTAGTCTCAAACCGAAACCCTAAGGAAATCTTCATAGTTGGTTGAAGTATTTAAGTAGAAGTTGGTTAGAACTTCTAAGGGTTGTTTGGAGCGGATTGGAGCGCACGGAGTAAGAGCTAAACCTTGCTCAGGATCGACTTTTATCTCGGATAATTTTGGGCTTATCGAGGTAAATAATCGTGTCCCCCTTATTGTAATTGGAAATTACATGTTGTAGGAATATATAGTTGAAGTATACTATATATAGAACTGAACGTAGTTATTGGCAATGTCTTTCGACTTAAGCCTGAATAATAAAGAAGAGAACTGAACTGTAATTACATAGGGTGTATTCTGATAGACTTGGGTATTATTGTATAGTAGAATTGTATACGTCAGGTTAGGCGTATAACCCCACGGTTGGCTTGGTAGCGGCCTCGATAGAGGAGGAGAATTACGCGGGGAGAAAGTTCTTGAATTTTACGTAGAATATGGCACCATGCGGTTAGAAGTTAATAAACGTTTGTGGCCTTATAGGTGGAAGTACTACGAGTAGCGTATTCTACTTGAGGTGTGGAAAAGGCTAGCGGGTTCTGATCTTGTGGGCGTTTTGCTTATTGTCGATACTCGTCGCGAGGTATGTGAACCTCTTCCTATCCTTTCTAGCATGATGCTTTGTAAACTATGTAGTACGGTGAGCGTACGTGTGCTAAATGAGTTGGTTGGTTTAAAACATAGGGTGTTATAATAGCTTTATGGGAAGTTAGTTATAACGACTACATGTAGGTAAAAGATTGGTTTATTGATTGTAGAAGTTAAGAGACTTGATCCTGAAAGATAAGAGACTTAACTTGTTTTACTTGGTTATTAACATTTTGTTAAAGGTGTCGTGAAACCTCATTCATGAGTAATGAGTACTTGGTTTTAAAAAGAATAATGTTTCTTGATTTGGAAATGAGAATAAGTGTCGAGCAAACCACAACAGCGCTAATAAAGGAAAGTGTATTGACAAATAACTAATTGTTATTAAAACCAGTAGAAACCTCCATCTGCATAGAAGCTAAGATAAGACAAAATTGTATTACATTTCTAGATCATGGTTGCTGTAACAAGATTGTTGTAAACAAGAATAAACGGCTCACGTATAAGAAATATGTTTCTCAGATTGTTTAAAAGAGAATTATATTCTTAATTGATTAAGACTATGAACTATGAAACTTTTCTAAAATAAAGAGACCTGAGTAATTGAAATTAGGCAAAGCCGAACTTTAGGGGAAAGAATGTTGTTAAAAAGGAAAGTGTTTTGGTTTACCTAAAAATGTGAGTCACTCTATTTTTATACTACGGGTATCGGGTGACCTTTATAAAAGGAATGGATCTCTTTAAAAGGAATTTAACGTACGTAGTACTTTAGGGTTAAAACCCGGACTTTGATATAAAATGGAAGTACCTTGAGTTATGTATAACTTGCCTATGCTTGTTGTTGTATAACTTGCCTATGCTTGTTGTTGTGTAACTCGCCTATGCTTGTTGAGATAGCCTTTGTTGTGCAAATGTTGATATCAGGTGACTTCTTGAGAAAGAGTGGATCTTTTTATAAAAGTTTAGAAGTATGGTAATTTGCTTGAGCTTGTTTGTGATAGCCTGGTTGTCCGATGTATTGTTATTGTGGTTGCATGGACATGTCTACACCGATCACGAGTCGGTGGCATGTGGCCATGCGGCAGGGTTGATTACCCGATATATTGTTATTGTGGTTACATGGACATGTCTACACCGATGCAGAATTCCGGGGGCATGTGTCCATGCGGCGGGGTTGATCACCCAGTATATTGTTGTTGATGTTACATGGACATGTCTACACCGAGGCAGAATTCCGGGGGCATGTGGCCATGCGGCATTGTTATTATTATTGCATCATGGACATGTCTACACCGATGCAGAATTCCGGGGGCATGCGGCCATGATGCGAACATGATTGATGTTGTGGGCGTGAGACCCATAGTTATATTGAGTGATGACGTTGAGGGCGTGAGTCCCAGACTTGACTGCTTTTATGTTACGTACTGTATTTTTGTTATCATACATGTCTCCCGCTTTATGTAGATTGTTATGATTTAACTGCAGTATTTTCAGTTTCACATACTTGGTACATGTTGTACTGACCTCCTTCGGGGGGCTGCGTTCATGCCGCAGGTAGGAGTACATCGGTAGTCGATCCTCGCTCTTAGGATCACAGTTCAGCGTTGGGAAGCTCCGTTCTCCGGAGGCTTATCTTTTGGTATGTTACCCTGAGTTGTAGGTTCTTGTACATTCAGGGGTATGGCGGGGCCCTGTCCCGTCATGTTGTATAAAAACTCTTAGAAGTGCAGAAATCTTGTTGTGGGCGGGGTTTGTAAAAGGATTAAGTATTCGTTTTGAAAGAGTTGTTTATATATATTTTATTGGAAGGTAACCGTTTGGTTGGCCTGTTTTATGATCATATATCTTGTTTCTTGTTTAAGTTTTATTTTCCGCTGGTTTTCTCTGATGTTGTATCACTAGGGTGCCCGGGGTAAGGCACCAGTCACGGGCCCGGGATCGGGTCGTGACAAAAGTGGTATCAGAGCAGTTAATCCTCGGAAAGTGTCTACAGACCGTGTCTAGTAGAGTCTTGATTATCGATGTGTTGTGCACATCTATAATCAGGAGGGCAGGACATTTAGGATTAGTTTCCATTCTTCTCCTTACGAGATCGTGCCTTAGAAGGGTTGTAAGTTGGACCCTCGACGTATCTCGTTTTTACGATTATGCCTCGCGCGAGCAACGAGCCCGGAAGGGCAAAGCGTGGAGTCTTTGCTAGTGAGATCTGAGAAATGCGAGCGCGAGCCGATGACTGAGATTGTGCTTGACGGCGAGTTTTGCGGCCGCCGCCAGCGAGTTTAGAGCGGCGGATGGCTGCTGAGACCATCATACTGAGCCTCGATCCGATGCAGGCGAGAGAGATGGGTTACAAGGAGTTGGCCCGATTATTAGTGGTCGTGGCGGACATGAGGATAGGCTGGGCGCAGCGATTCGATAGCGCCCGATGGTTCACCCTAGATCGGATAGTTTGAGGCTCTACGTGACTTTACGAGATATAGCCCGAGTTCTGGTCGAGACACGAGGATGATCGCAGGAGTTCATCAAGCGATTCTGACGGATCGAGAGTGATCAAGGCTTCGGAGACCGAGTCGGTGGTCTTAGGTTCGCATCGGCTGCGTGATACCGCATTCGACTGGTTTGATTCGTGGGAGCTATCCCGGGGAGAGAATGCACTTCCAGCCGTTTGGGACGAGTTCTCGGGGGCATTTCTTGCACATTTCTTGCCTCCACAAATGAGAGGGCTCGGGCGATGTCTTGTTGTTGAGGCGAGCAGCGTCTGATTCGGGAGTACAATGTGGAGTTCGACTCATTGGCTCGGTATGCCCCAGTAGTGGCGATATGGAGAATGCAGTACCGCTACGTTCTGGGTTAGATGATTACTTGGCAGAGGCTTGCTCGGGTGTAGCTCTTCAGCCGAGCATGGACATTGCCCGCATGCAGGCTTATGCACTTGGGGGTGAAGAGCGGAGAGGTCGACGGAATGACCAAGATCAGCAGAAGAGGCGAGCAACGAGGTCCTTTGGTGACTTTCGAGGCGGACCGCCTCGGCAGACTAGTTTTATACCGCCGGTGCAGTGGTCCTCCACAACCTTGTGGCATCGAGTATTCGGGAGCGGTCGGGCTCCAGGTTGAGTTTCGAGGAAGTAAGGGTGTTGGCCAGACGCAGTCACCCCTACCTCGGTGTGGTCGATGTGGTAGAACGCATTTCGGGGAGTGTCGTGGTGCCAAGGGAGCTTGTTATTTTTGCGGCCAGCAGGGCCATTTTGCGAGGAACTGTCCGACCAAGGGTAGCACGGATGTTACGACTCAGCTTTCAGGATCAGTGGCTGGTTCATCACCTTCACTAGCTATGCGCCTGCAGGTGGTGTGATTAGAAAAGCGGTAGAGACAGTATATCCTTAACCCTCTAGAGTTTTGTATCTTGATGTGTTTAGTGTTATGTTCGGATAGCTTTGTGCTAAAGTGTGATTTAGAAACCCGTTAGTGTGGAAGGGTAAGCTGGGGCGTGTTAAGTGTGAACCTTAGACTATTTCACGATTGAGACCTTAGAGGTAAGGTCGTCTTGTGTAAAAGATTTATTTTATGTTTGACCTTTATCGAGTCGTAGTATACGTGGAGTTATTGTGGGAATTCCTTGGGTTGTGTAAAATGGAAGTGGTAGCTTTCATGATGTGAATTAGTAAGATTGTTCTCAGATCGAGGAGCAAGAGTTGGCGCGACGGAGGTCGGTTTGAGGGCGTGTGCGGGTCAACCCGTGGCGGATTTAGGTGGGTCGATTGGGTGGTCCCAGATGGTAGGGTCACGAGGGTGCTAGGCCCCAGTTTAGGTGACCATCGTATGAGTTCGTGGATATGTTCGACCGAAGCGGTTCGTGAAGACCGAAATGACCTTAAAGAAGATTGAGGTTAGTAAGATGACCAAGTTTGAGGTAGTGACTCCAGAGATTTTGGAAGCTGAAGCGATGACTAGAGTATGGTAAGTGTACTATAAAGAGTTCAAGTGTGCGAAGCGGTACGACGAGTAAGGAAGGAAGCGAACGTGTTATGAGAACGGGAGTGATCATTTCTTTTGTGAAGTGAGGGTGCGAGGGGAGCACTCTTTAAACCATAGGTGGAGGCTTGTTGTGATGTTAGAGGTAGTCCCTCGTTGGCTTGGGTTTAAGTATTTGTGCGTGTGTTTTGTGGCCAGGTGTGGCGTTGGCAACTTGTTAGGAGGAACTTCATCGTTATCTGTTTCGAGAAGGAACATTCGGGACGAATGTTTCTAAGGGGGGAAGAATGTTATACCCCGTATTTCCAGAGTATGTACGTAAGGACGTACGTAGAAATTTGAGCCTTAAAGTTAGGCATTGGACCGAATTTTGTGCACAACAACCGGTTAGAGTCGTTTTTCGACGAAACGTTTCCACAGCTTGCGTAGGGAAAATTCCGGCTATGTCATTTATTTTTTTTGCGGATTTTTCCGAGAGACGAAACATTTTGGACCAACGGGAGGGTGACATGTGTCACCCTCACATTGGAAGCAAGGGGCGGCAACCCTTGGACGATTGGGCATGACTTTATGGCCTTGTTTTGTGCCTTGTTTTGTGCCTTGTTTTGTGGAGTGTTTTGTGGAGTAGGGTTAGGGTGCACTTGGCTTGATCTTGGCCTTACACTTGCCTTGCACATGGCTTGATCTTGGCCATTGGTTGGCTTTTGGTTTTCCTATAAATACCCCCCTAAGCTTGAAGACTTCTTCATCCAAAATCTTCCAAGTCTTGAGTCCCTCTCCCTCCCCTCTTGAGTTGTATTCTCGTCCAAGAGTCCTCCCCCTCCCCCCTTTGTGAGCCCTTGGCCGAGAGCCTCCCCCTCCCCCTTTGTAGTGTCTAGCCGAGGGGTACCCCCCCCTAGCCTAGTTGTTTCGTATAATACACCCCCCCTCTTGGTAGAAATACTCTCCAAGTATTGTTATAATGCCCAAAATACCTTAGCCTTTACCTTGTAGTATTCCAAAAGTTACCTCTATACGTAGAGCCCGGAAATACTACCTTTTGTCCTTTTAGTCTCAAACCGAAACCCTAAGGAAATCTTCATAGTTGGTTGAAGTATTTAAGTAGAAGTTGGTTAGAACTTCTAAGGGTTGTTTGGAGCGGATTGGAGCGCACGGAGTAGGAGCTAAACCTTGCTCAGGATCGACTTTTATCTCGGATAATTTTGGGCTTATCGAGGTAAATAATCTTGTCCCCCTTATTGTAATTGGAAATTACATGTTGTAGGAATATATAGTTGAAGTATACTATATATAGAACTGAACGTAGTTATTGGCAATGTCTTTCGACTTAAGCCTGAATAATAAAGAAGAGAACTGAACTGTAATTACATAGGACTGTATTACAGTAGACTTGTGGTATTACTGTATAGTAGAATTGTATACGTCCGGTTAGACGTATAACCCCCCCCCCCTGGTTGGCTTGGTAGCCGGCCTCGATAGAGGAGGAGAATTACGCGGTTGCGGGGGGGGGAGGTGCTGCCGAATTTTCTGTAGAATATGGAACCATGCGGTTAGAAGTTAATAGACGTTTGTGGCCTTATAGGTGGAAGTACTACGAGTAGCGTATTCTACTTGAAGAGTGGAAAAGGCTAGCCGGGTTACAGTACTGTGGAGCGTTTTGCTTATTGTCGATACTCGTCGCGAGGTATGTGAACCTCTTCCTATCCTTTCTAGCATGATGCTTTGTAAACTATGTAGTACGGTAGACGTACATGTGCTAAATGAGTTGGTTGGTTTAAAACATAGGGTGTTATAATAGCTTTATGGGAAGTTAGTTATAACGACTCTATGTAGGTAAAAGATTGGTTTATTGATTGTAGAAGTTAAGAGACTTGATCTTGAAAGATAAGAGACTTAACTTGTTTTACTTGGTTATTAACATTTTGTTAAAGGTGTCGTGAAACCTCATTCGCGAGTAATGAGTACTTGGTTTTAAAAAGAATAATGTTTTACTGATTTCGGAAATGAGAATAAGTGTCGAGCAAACCACAGCAGCGCTAATAAAGGATAGTGTATTGACAAATAACTAATTGTTATTAAAACCAGTAGAAACCTCCATCTGCATAGAAGCTAAGATAAGACAAAATTGTATTACATTTCCTAGATCATGGCTGCTGTAACAAGATTGTTGTAAACAAGAATAAACGGCTCACGTATAAGAAATATGTTTCTCAGATTGTTTAAAAGAGAATTATATTCTTAATTGATTAAGACTATGAACTATGAAACTTTTCTAAAATAAAGAGACCTGAGTAATTGAAATTAGGCAAACTGGAACTTTAGGGGAAAGAATGTTGTTAAAAAGGAAAGTGTTTTAGTTTACCTAAAAATGTGAGTCACTCTATTTTTATACTACGGGTATCGGGTGACCTTTATAAAAGGAATGGATCTCTTTAAAAGGAATTTAACGTACGTAGTACTTTAGGGTTAAAACCCGGACTTTGATATAAAATGGAAGTACCTTGAGTTATGTATAACTTGCCTATGCTTGTTGTTGTATAACTTGCCTATGTTTGTTGTTGTGTAACTCGCCTATGCTTGTTGAGATAGCCTTTGTTGTGCAAATGTTGATATCAGGTGACTTCTTGAGAAAGAGTGGATCTTTTTATAAAAGTTTAGAAGTATGGTAAATTGCTTGAGCTTGTTTGTGATAGCCTGGTTGTCCGATGTATTGTTATTGTGGTTGCATGGACATGTCTACACCGATGCAGACTCCGGCATGTGGTCACGCGGGGTTGATTACCCGATATATTGTTATTGTGGTTACATGGACATGTCTACACCGACGCAGTCCGGGGCATGTGGCCACGCGGGGTTGATCACCCAAAGATATTGTTGTTGATGTTACATGGACATGTCTATACCGGCGCGATTCCGGCATGTGGCCGTGCGGCATTGTTATTATTATTGCATCATGGACATGTCTACACCGATGCAGAATTCCGGCACGCGCCATGATGCGAACATGATTGATGTTGTGGCGTGAGCCCCATAGTTATATTGAGTGATGACGTTGAGGCGTGAGTCCCGCACTTGATCGCTTATGTTACGCATCAGATTTTTGTTATCATACATGTCTCCCGCTTTATGTAGACTGTTATGATTTAACTGCAGTATTTTCAGTTTCACATACTTGGTACCTGTTGTACTGACCTCCTTCGGGGGGTTGCGTTCATGCCGCAGGTAGGAGTACATCGGTAGTTGATCCTCGCTCTTAGGATCACAGTTCAGCGTTGGGAAGCTCCGTTCTCCGGAGGCTTATCTTTTGGTATGTTACCCTGAGTTGTAGGTTCTTGTACATTAAGGGGTATGGCGGGGCCCTGTCCCGTCATGTTGTATAAAAACTCTTAGAGGTCCAGATCTGTGTTGTGGCGGTGGTTTGTAAAAAGGATTAAACTGTTCGTTTTGAAAGAGTTGTTTATATATATTTTATTGGAAGGTAACCGTTTGGTTGGCCTGTTTTATGATCATATATCTTGTTTCTTGTTTAAGTTTTATTTTCCGCTGGTTTTCTCTGATGTTGTATCACTAGGGTGCCCGGGGTAAGGCACCAGTCACGGGCCCGGGATCGGGTCGTGACAGCGTGAGTCCCTGACTTGACATGATTTATTTTATGTAGTAAACTGTAGTTTGGTTATCATATATGTCTCCGGTTTTATAGAGACTGTCATGATTTCATTTATAGTATTTTCAGTTTCACATACTTGGTACTGTTATCTTGACCTCCTTGGCCGCGTTCATGCCGCAGTAGAGGTACATCGGTTGTGGATCCTCGCCATAGGATCACAGTCAATGGTTTGGGAAGCTCCGTTTCTCGAGGCTTATCTTTGGTATAGTCCTGTCATTGTAAGTACTAGTACATTCGTGGTATGGCGGGCCCCGTCCGTCATAGTTATGGTTACACTCTTGAGGTCCGTAGTACCGTGGCGTGGTTGTAAAGGATGTAACTGTTCGGTTATATATATATGCAGAAAGGTGACCGTTTTGGTTAGCCTATTTTCTTATTGTATATCTTGTTTCATGTGTAAGTTTTATTTCCGCTGATTTTCTCTGATGTTGTATCACTAGGGTGCCCGGGGTAAGGCACGACCACGCCCGGTCGTCGTGACAAAAGTGGTATCGAGCGATTAATCCTCGGAAAGTGGTCTACGCAGTGTCTAGTAGAGTCTTGATTATCGGTGTGTTGTGCACCACATCTATAATCAGGAGGCTACAGGATATTTAGGATTGGTTTCCATTCTTCTCACTCTGAGATCGTGCCTTAGAGCTGTGTTATAAGTTGGACTCCCTCTGGTGTATTCATATGTACCAGTTATGCCTCCGCGCAAGGCAACCAGGGCCCAGATGGGCAAGGCAGCAGAGGGAGCTACGAGTTGAACACAGAGGGTTACGAGGGCACAAGCCTGGTCATTACCTGAGATAGTACTTCAGACGACGAGTTTTATGACGCCGCTAGCCCCAGCAGAGTTAGAGCGGCAGCAGTTTCTACGGAGGCCACGATACCTGAGCCTCCAGTTCCACGACCAGGAACCGAGGATATGAGTTCAAGAGATGGCCCAGTTACTAGCTAGGGTCGTGGCAAGATATGAGGACGGACGGGAGCCGGTGGTTCCGGCAGTACCAGTGATTCACCCTAGATCCAATAGTCTGAGACTTCGGGATTTCTTGAGTTGCAGTTCGCCAGAGTTCTATGGATAGAGAGCTGAGGATGATCCTCAGGGTGTCGTGCTAGTCTGGGAGATTGTTATGCTTACGGCCAGCAGGGCCATTTGGTGAGAGTTTGTCCGACCAGAGGTAGCACGGATGTTGAGACTCAGCCTTCGGGATCGGTGGCTGGTTCATCACCTTATATAGCTAGACGCCCTGCAGGGCAGGATTATGATTAGAGCGACAAAGGGAAAGTAAGGCAGTAGTTACAGAGATACCTTTAGCCCTTAAGAGACTTGGTTATGTTGTGATGGTGGATACGTGTGGAGTACTATACGGATAGCATTGTGTTAAGTGTGATTTAGAAAACATGGGTGGTTGAAAAGGTAAGTATGGGGACATGGAAGGTGTGAACCTTAGAATATTATACGTGGAGACCTTAGATGCGAGGCCGTCTTGAGTAAAAGATTTTGTTTACGATTGACCTTTGTCGGAGTGCGTATTATACGTGGGGTATAATTGTGTGATAAGTCCCTGAGTGGTGTGAATTATAAGAGGGTAGTTGAGCTAAGAAGACCACTAGGTTTTCGTGACTTGATAGATAAGATTGTTCCGGATCGGGGAACAAGAGTTTGGCGCGATAGCGGGACGGGTTGAGGCCAGATCGCGGGTCAACCCGCAGCCCGGAATGAGGTGGGGTCAGTTTGAGGTGGTCCCGCCAGGTGTAGGGTCACGAGGGTGCTAGGCCCAGGTTTAGGTAACCATCGGACGAGTTCGCGGATGTGTTCGACTAGAATCGTATCGTGAAGGCCGGGAATGGCCTTGAAAGAATTTGAGGCTAGTAAGATGACCAGGTTTGAAGGTAGTGACTCCAAAGTTTTGGAAACTTAAGCGATGACTGAAGTGTGGTACGTGTAGTAGAAAGAGTTCAGGTGTACGAGAAGGGTACGACGAGTAAGAAAAGGAAGCGAACATGAGTTAAGAGCTGGAAGTGATCATTTTTTGTGAAGTGAAGGTGCGAAGAGAGTATCCTTTGGACCAGAAGTGAGAGTTAGTGTTGTTTTACATCTTAGAGGTGATTCCTCGTTGGCTTGGATTTGAGTTTTGCGCGTATGTTATACTATGGCCATTGATGGCATGATTGGTTTCGTGAGTATAGTAGTGAAGACTATACCGGCGCACGTATGTTTAGAGACTTAGAAGGAACATTCGGGACGAATGTTTCTAAGGGGGGAAGAATGTTATACCCCGTAGTTCCAGGGTATGTATGTGAGGACGTACGTACGAGAATACGACAGTAATATTGGAAAGAAAGAAAGATGTGATTTTTCGACGGAAAAGTTTCCGGGTTTTGTGAAGGAAAAAGGTTCGTTGATGGGAATTGGATTCCCAGATTTGGTATTTGGACTTCTTGGATTATATTAGAATTATGAGATTTTATTTTCGGAAATGGTCACGTGGGACCCACGGGAGAAATTTACGGTTTTGTGGGGCCCACTTTGTTTTTGAGATTTTCGGTATTTTGGATATTTTCGGAAGACGAAATATTTTGGACGAGTAGGGGGGCGACACGTGTCACCCCCATGTGGCACCTTGGCCGAATTGGAGGGACAAGTGGCGAGCCACTTGTCCCTTGGCCGAAATGGCCATCACACTTGGCTTCCATTTTCGTTGTCCATGTGGTGTGGTGGGACCCACACACACATGGCCCAATCTTGACCACACACTTGCATTGATTATGACTGTTATACCCCATATTTCCAGAGTATGTACGTGAGGGCATACGTACAAAAGTTTGAGCCTTAAGTTAGGCAAGGGACAAAAATTTTGTGCACAACTACCGAAAGGAATTGTTTTTCGACGAAACGTTTTCTGAACTTTGCAAAGGGAAAATTACGGTTGCGACATTAATAATTTTTGCGGATTTTTCCGAGAGATGAAATATTTTGGACCAACGAGAGGGCGACACTTGTCACCCTCTAGTGGGCGGTCAAGTGGCCGATGGTGTGCACGTTTTTGTGCCATGTTTTATGGACTAAACCATGGGTCAATGTTTGGAGTGAATTGAGAAGTAGATGGCTAGGGGGCACTTGGGCAAATCCTCACCCTCCACTTTCCCACCACTTGTCTTGATCTTGGCCATTGATTTCCCTATAAATACCCCCCCTTTGTTGAAGACTTTCTTCATCCCTCAAACACTTTCTAAGTCTTGAAAATCCTCCCCCCCCCCCCTCTTAGTAGAAGCTCTCGTCCAAAGAGCAAACCCCTCCCCCTTTGAAAGGCCCTTGGCCGAAAGTATCCCCCCCCCTCTCTTGAGTTGTTCTCGTGAAATACCCCCCCCCCCTTGGTAGAAAAATATTCTCCAAGTATTGTTACTATTCCAAAATACCTTAGCCTTATACCTTGTAGTATTCCAAAGTCACCTCTATACGTTGAGCCCGGAAATACTACCTTATGTCCTTTTAGTCTCAAAACGAAACCCTAAGGAAAATCTTCACAGTTGGTTGAAGTATTAAGAAGAAGTTGCGTAGAACTTCTAAGGGTTGTTTGGAGCGGGTTGGAGCGCTCAGAGTAGGAGCTAAACGTTGCTCAGGATCGACATTTAAACTTTGATAATTTTGGGATTATCGAGGTAAATACTCTTGTCCTTATTTTGTAATTGGAAATTACATCGTAGTAGTATAGAAATGAATATAAGACTCATGAAGGATATTACGTAAGAGAATTGAATATAAGACTCTTAGAAGGATATTACAGAAAAGAATTGAACTGAAATCACATCAGAAGAATATTAAAGAAGAAGATTAAACTGTACTTACATAGGACTGTATTTACAGTAGACTTGTGTAGCTTAACGGGTAGGGAAGTGCTGCCCAATTTTCCGTAGAATAGAGAACCCTCTGCTTAGAATATTCTACAGAGTAGTCTAGACGTTGATAGACGTATATGCCTTTATAGGTTGAAAGTTCTGCGAGTAGCATGTTATACTTGAAAGGTGGACAAGGCTAGCCGGGTTAGCGGTGGAGCATTTTGCTATTAGTCGATAATCGTCGCGAGGTATGTGATTCTTCCTATCCTCTTGAGCATGATATTTTAAAAGAATATATATATAGTACGGTAGACGTACGTGTGTTAACTGAACGTGGTTTTACTCCGATGTCTTTTGACTTGAGTTTTAAATAATAAGAATCTTGAAGTATTTCAAAAGAATTAAGAATCGTTTTTGAAAGAAGAGTAATACTTGGTTTAAAAGCTTAAGGAGTTATACTAGCTTTATGGGAAGTTAGGTATAACGACTTAAGAAAGATAAAAGGAACGGTTTACTTAATTATTTATGAACGCCTTGTATTGATTTCGGAAATGAGAATAAGTATCGAACAAACCACAGCAGCGCTAATAAAGGGAAATGTATTGACTAATGAGTATTATTAAAACCAGTAGAAACCTCCATCTGCATAGAAGCTAAGATGAGACAAAATGATATTACATTTCCTAGATCATGGCTGCTTTAATAAGATGGTTGTAAACAAGAACAACCTACTCACACATAAGGCATATGTTTCTCAAATTGTTTTAAAGGAGAATTATATTATTAAGTGATTAAAACTATGAACTACGAAACCTTTCGAAAATGAGAAACTTGAGCATTTGAAATTAGGCAAACTTGAACGTTTGGAAAATAATGTTGATTACTTGATTTTACAAAGGGAAGTGTTTTGGTTTACTTAAAAAGATAGTCACTCTATGTTTTATACTACGGGTATTGTGTGACTTTTGTGAAAGAAACGGATCTTTTAAAAAGTTAATGTATGAAGTACTTTGGGGATAAAAACCTAAACTTGTTAACATAAAGTAGAAAGTACCTTGTGTGAATAACTTGATTGTGTTGGTTTGTGATAGCCTTGTAATACTTTCTTGTTGATTTGATAAGTAAACATGTTAGGATGCTACGTGTGTTAGTGTCTTGTGATGTTTGTGTAATAGGTTATTCTTATTGTGCTTATGTTGTTTAACGATAAGCCGTTGTGCTAGTGTTATATCACTCACCTCTTGACATGATACCGGGGGTTAAGCTGCCCTCCGATGCGGGGTATACCTCAGGCAGTCTGTGTGACTATGATTCGAGATACCTCATGCGAGTCCAGGTGGCCTATGCGGAGCTACGAGTTCCGTGTTAGTGTGCGGCCTTTGTGGTCATGCGGTCTATGTGGCCATGCGGATCGCGAGTCGGGGCGATGCCGGGAGTAGCTACCCTCGATGCGGGAATACCTCACGCGGCCTATGTGTGGCCTATGCGGAGTCGCGGAAGTTCCAGGACTAGATGCGCGCATTTGATCTCGCGGCGAGTGGCGGCTTCGATCATGTGGCGGTTCAGACGCACCTCGTGATACGATTTATGACCTTGTTGGTACCGCTGGTGTTAGTAGTTGGCTATGCCTTCGCATTACCCCGCACGGTTTTATTATGACACAGTGGGACACGGTGTTCATGTGTATTCCTTGGTGCTTTTATATCATAGATCGCGGTGAGGAAGGTATTCCACGGGCATGATTGATGTTGTGGGCGTGAGACCCATAGTTATATTTGAGTGATGACTTTGAGGCGAGTCCACGACTTGACATGACCGCTTATTTATCAGGAATCGTAGTTTGGTTATCATATATGTCTCCTGCTTTATATAGACTACTATGGTTTCATTTACAGTATTTTCAGTTTCACATACTTGGTACCTGTTGTACTGACCTCCTTCGGGGGGCTGCGTTCATGCCGCAGGTAGAGGTACACCAGTGTTGATCCTCGCTCATAGGGTCACAGTTCAGCGTTTGGGAAGCTTCGTTTCTCCGGAGGCTTATCTTGGGTATAGTCCCCTGTCGTTGTAGGTACTTACATTCAGGGGTATGGCGGGGCCCTGTCCCGCCATTGTTGTTATATCTTTCTTAGAGGTCTGTAGTACTGTTGTGGGCAGAGTTGTAAAAAGGATGTAACTGTTCGTGTTCAGGTTTTTATATATATTTATGCCGAAAGGCAACTTTTCCTCAGATAAACTGTGTCTCGTTTACATTGTTTCTTGTTGTGTTTTATTTTCCGCTGATTACTCTGATGTATGTCTACTTGGGTGCCCGGGTAAGGCACCAGTCACGGGCCCGGGTTCGGGTCGTGACAAAAGTGGTATCAGAGCAGTTAATCCTCGGAAAGTGTCTACAGACCGTATCTAGTAGAGTCTTGATTATCGGTGTGTTGTGCACCACACCAATAACCAGGAGGCTATAGGATATTTAGGATTGGTTTCCATTCTTCTCACTCTGAGATCGTGCCTTAGAGCTGTGTTATAAGTTGGACCCCTCTAACGTATTTCTTTCCCGTACCGTTATGCCTCCGTGTAAGGCAACCCGCCTAGAAGGGCAAGGCGATCGAGGAGGGCGAGTAGAGCACGTAGGTTACGAGGCACAGG
This sequence comes from Przewalskia tangutica, assembly GCA_029844215.1. NCBI lineage: Eukaryota > Viridiplantae > Streptophyta > Magnoliopsida > Solanales > Solanaceae > Przewalskia > Przewalskia tangutica. The sequence goes on from JAQGDG010000151.1 coordinate 227,451, forward strand.
CCCAACCATCACCCGAGGTGGTGCTTCATTCGGGAGTTCGCTATGTCACGGTGTCACGACCAACCCAAGCCCGTGGATCGTGTCTTATCCCGCACCCTAGTGATACAACATCGAGAAAACCAATGGAATTAAAAACTTAAACATACAATTAGATATGGATCAAGATAAAGAAAATAGGCCAACCAAAGCGGTTGTCTTTCAAAGATATATATATATATCGACCTTTGAGCGAGCATAATCCTTACAACCCTGCCCACAACAAAGCATGCACTTAAGATTTTTACAACAACTATGACGGACAGGGCCCCGCCATACCCTGAATGTACAAGAACCTATGGACTGTGGTAACATACCAAAAGATAAGCCTCCAAGGAACAGAGCTTCAATCTGTGAAATGTGATCCTATAAGCGGGGATCGACAGCCGATGTACCTCTACCTGCGGCATGAACGCAGCCCCCCGAAGGAGGTCAGTACAACAGGTACCAAGTATGTGAAACTGAAAATACTGAAAATGAAATCATAATAGTCTATATAAAGAAGGAGACATGTATGATAACCAAACTACAGTACACAACATATAAACAGTCATATCAAGTCAGGGACTCACGCCCTCCAAATCATCACTCGTGCCCATGGAATTCCTTCCTCACTGCCGGCAGTCTATGATATAACAACACCAAGGAGTATACATGAACACCAGGTCCCACCTGTGTCATAAAAACCGTACGGGGCAAGTATAACTACCAGATCCGACCGTACCAATAATACTGTACAACCATATCATGAAGCTGACACGTGGCAAGTGCAATAGCCTCCACCAGCTCCTCCCTGCGCCACGTAGCTGACGGGGGCAAGTAAATCGGCTACGCACCAGATCACAACCGTAAGTCACGAAGCTCCATCCAAACACTGACTCGCGAAGCTGACACGTGGCAAGTGCACTAGCCTCCACCAGCTCCTCCCTGCGCCACGTAGCTGACGGGGGCAAGTGAATCGGCTAAGCACCAGATCACAACCGTAAGTCACGATACTTCGCCGCGAAGCTGACACGTGGCAAGTGCGATAACCTATACCAGATCCACCTGCGTCACGTAGCTGACGGGGGCAAGTAAACAGGCTATGCACTCGATCACAACCGTAAGTCACGATACTTCGCCATAAATAACCATAATGGTCACATGTCCACAGAATCCATCATCGGTGTAGACATGCCCATGTAACAATGATAATGGAAGCATACCCGTGGAATCTTCCGTCACTGCCGGTACGTCCAAGTAAGTTCTCAACAAGTCAACCGGCCCTCCATCGAGAGACGCGGTAGTATAGAAACACAATTTTTGCACAACAAAGGCTATCACAACAAGCATAGGCAAGTTACACAACAACAAGCATAGGCAAGTTATACACAACTCAAGGTACTTTCATTTTATGTCAAAGTCCGGGTTTTAACCCTAAAGTACTACGTACGTTAAATTCCTTTTTAAAGATCCATTTCTTTTACAATGGTCACCCGATACCCGTAGTATAAAAATAGAGTGACTAACATTGTTAAGTAAACCAAAACACTTCCCTTTGTAAAATCAAGTAACAACATTATTTTCCAAACGTTCAAGTTTGCCTAATTTCAAATGCTCAAGTTTCTCATTTTCGAAAGGTTTCGTAGTTCATAGTTTTAATCCTTTAAAACAATTTGAGAAACATATGCCTTATGTGTGAGTAGGTTATTCTTTGTTCATAACAATCTTATTAAAGCAGCCATGATCTAGGAAATGTAATATCATTTTGTCTCATCTTAGCTTCTATGCAGATGGAGGTTTCTACTGGTTTTAATAACACTTTATTAGTCAATACATTTCCCTTTATTAGCGCTGCTGTGGTTTGTTCGATACTTATTCTGATTTCCGAAATCAGTAAAACATTATTCCTTTTAACAACCAAGTACTCATTACTCACGAATGAGGTTTCACACAAACATTCATATTAATTCATTTAAGTCAAGCCTCTTATCTTTTAAGATCAAGTCTCTTAACTTCTAAAATTAATAAACCATTCTTTTTATCTCTCTTAAGTCGTTATACCTAACTTCCCATAAAGCTAGTATAACTCTTAAGCTTTTAAAACCAAGCATTATTCTTCTTTCAACAAGGTTTCTTAATTCTTTTGAAATACTTCAAGATTCTTATTATTCAGGCTTAAGTCAAAAGACATTGCCGTAAAACTATATTCAGTTAACACACGTACGTCTACCGTACTATATATATATTCTTGTAAAATACTTCCAGATTCTTATTATTCAGGCTTAAGTCAAAAGACATTGCCACACGTACGTCTACCGTACTATATATATTCCTTTAAAATATCATGCTCAAGAGTATAGGAAAAATCACATACCTCACGACGATTATCGACTATTAGCAAAACGCTCCACGGCTATAATCCGGCTAGCCTTGTCCACCTTCCAAGTAGTACATGCTACTTGCAGAACATTCAATCAATAAAGATTATAAGTCTACTGTAAATACAGTCCTATGTAAGTAGAGTTTAAACTTCTACTTTAATACACTTCTGATGTGATTTCAGTTCAAGTCTTTTCTGTAATATTCTTCTATTACAGTTCAATTCCCTTCTATGAATCTTATATTCATTTCTATACAACTACAGTATGTAATTTCCAATTACAATAGAAGGATAAGATTATTTACCTCGGTAAGCCCAAAATTATCCAAGTTTAATGTCGATCCTGAGCAACGTTTAGCTCCTACTCCGGGTGCTCCAAACAACCCTTAGAAGTTCTACGAAACCTCTTCCTAATACTTCAACCAACTGTGAAGATTTCCTTAGGGTTTCGTTTGGTGGCCAAAGGAAGTATAATAGTATTTTCGGGCTCTACGTATAGAGGTAACTTTGGAAAATACTACAAGGTATTTGGGCTAAAGTATTTGGGTAAAGTAACAATACTTGGAGAGTATTTCTCTACCAAGGGGGGGTAGTATTTCGACTAGCACAACTAGGAGAGGGGGTAGGCTCCTAGAACCACTAGGCAAGGGGGTACTCTGCAAGGGCCTCACCAAGGGCGAGAGGGTGTGGCGGACGAAACCTCAAGAGGGAGGGAGTATTTTTAGACTTGGAATTTGCTCAAGTGTGGATGAAATAACTCATCAACTAAGGGGGTATTTATAGGCCAACCAATGGCCAAGATCAAGCCAAGTGGTAGGCAAGTGTAAGGTCAAGATTAAGCCATGTGTTGTGTGGGTCCCACTTGGTCATCAACTACACAAAATATGTCACAAATATCCTACCTAACCTTGACCAAAGAAAAGGCCAAGAAAAACGCCCCAATATTTTCGTCCACTGGGTGACAAGTGTCACCTCCCGTTGGTCCAAAACTTTTCATCTCTCGGAAAAATCCGCAAAAATTATAAATGACATAGCGGAATTTTCCTTCGCAAGTTTAGAAAACGTTTCGTCGAAAGCGATTCTTTCGCTAGTCGTGCACAAATTTCGCCACGTTGCCTACTTAATGCTTAAACTTGTCTACGTACGTCCTCACTTACATACTCTGGAAATACGGGGTATAACAACCAGTGAGTTTAGCCAGTGCGGCGATTCCTCTGCGCCATGATATTTGGACCTTCGCCACGACCCGAGCGTAGTATGGATCAAAGAGGCGACCACATTAGCTATGGATTTAGCAACGAAAGTATATTATGTGCCGAATTATCACGGGTCTTGATGAGTATCTAAGAGAGGTTGTGCAAGAGTAGCTCTTGATCGAGCTTGAGCATGGCTGCGTCTGAGCTTATCTGCGGTAGAAAGCGTGAGGATCGGCGGGATAACGAGATCAACGAAGAGAGGCGAGCAATGAGGTCCTTTGGTAACTTTCGGCGGACCTTCTCGCCAGCGGTTATGCGCCTCGCCCGATGCAGTGGTCCTCCACGGGGTTGAGGCGTTCGAGTATGCGAGGAGTTGGTCGAATCTCGAGTGCTGGTTCCACGAATACACGTAGGTTCCGGCCCGGTAGGATTGATTTCCCTCATTATTCACGGTGTAGCGGCGTCACCGGGAATGTCGTCTTGTTGTTGGTTCTTGTTTTACTGCGGCCGGCCGTGTATGTCGAAAGGTGTCCTAGTAGGAGAGATGCAAGTAGGAGGACTCGGCCTACGAAACGATTCTGGTCGATGGTTCGGAGAGGAAAGGGTGTTAGCGAGGAGGCCACCACGCCTCGGTGTGGCGTTGTGGTAAGTGTCATTGTGGGAGTGTCGTACTTCTTGACGGCTTGTTTTGCTTGCGGCCAGCGAGGCCATTTGCGAGAAATTGTCCAGGCCAGGTGGCGAAAATAGAGACTCGGCCGGGATCGTGGCTAGTTCATCACCTTTTCTAGCTATGCGCCCAGCAGGGCAGGATTGATTGGGACGGCAGAGGGTAGTGAAGCAATAGATACAGGTATATCCTTAACCCTCTAGAGATTTGTATGTGTAATAAGATGAGTATATCTTAAGTGTTATGTTCAGATAGCATTGTGTTAAATTGTGATTAGAAATTATGGTTAGTTAAAAGGGTAAGGTTTGGGGATAAGGGAAGGTGTGAACCTTAGAATGTTATACGTAGAGACCTTAGAGGCGAGACCATCTTGGGTAAAAGATTATTTTTATGTTTGACCCTTATCGGAGTGCATAGTATACGTAAGATATGTTGTGTGATAAGTCCCTGAGTGGTATGATATGAAAGAGGGTAGTTGAGCTAAGAAGACCACTAGGTTTTCATGACTCGATGGTGAGATTGTTCCGGATCGGGGAACAAGAGTTTGCGTGATAGCGGGTCGGGTTGAGGATCGATCGCGGGTCAACCCGCGGCTTGTAATGTGGTGGGGTCAATTCGAGGTGGTCCCGCTAGGTGGTGGGGTCACGAGGGTGTTAGGCCCAAGTTTTGTTAACCATCGTACGAGTTCGTGAATGCGTTCGACCAGTAGTCGGACCGATGAGGTCAGCCCATCTTGTCTTTTAGTAAAGACCATTTACTCGGCAGAGGGTTATGCGAGATGATTATATCAGGAAGGTTGTAAGGCTGCACGAGGTGCCTACTTTTACCTTATGTCAGGCAGTGGAGCCCAGGTTACGACTATTTCTTTTTCTGGAAGTTTTACCAGGCAGGGTTAGGAACTCAGGTGAGTCTCCGTATCGCATTCATCCTCGGGCCAGTGTTTGGATTTCAGGGGTAGCTGTGATGATTGTTGCCTCCTGTTGAGGGAGTGTTTTATATCTACCATTTCAGTATTCGGATATCGCCTTATGACGCCTTGTAGGGGAGGAAGTGTAAGTTGTCGGTCGATTGGTTCGATGTTGGCAAGGTTCAGATAGTTGGTTCATACTTGTTTCAGCAGGATGTGGATATGGTGAAGCTTATCCAGAAGAGGTTATTGGCATCTCAGAGTCAACAGAAGTCGTGCGGATAATCGGCGACGACGCTTAGAGTTCAGGTTGACGGTCGGTATTCTTGAAGGTACCACCCCGGAAAGGGTGTGACGAGTTTTGAAGCGAAACTTAGCGAGTTACTTTGGGCCGCACCGGATCATGAGAAGAATAGGCCAGGTTACCTATATGTTAGCATTTGCCGTCCGATTTGGGAGGCAGTATGTCCGGTCTTTCATGTTGTTATGTTCGGAAAAGTATCAGAGATCCATCCAAAATGTTCCCAGTTAATGATGACCAAGTTGGAGGTAGTAACCGGATTTGAAGCTGAAGCGATATGAAATGTGGTAAGTTATGAGAAAGAGTTCGAATGTACGAGAAGGGTACGACGAGCAAGGGAAGAACCGACCATGTGTTAAGAGCATAGATGTGATCATTTCTTTTGTAAAGAAAAGGTGCGAAGGGAGTATCTTTTAGCCCTTGGGCGGGAGCTTTTATAGTGATGGAGGTGATTCCTCGTGAACTTGGATTAAGTATTTGCGCGTGTGTTATTTTATGGCCAGGTGTGGCATGATTGTTTTCGTAAGTATAGTAGTGAAGACTATACGGGCGCATGTGTGTTTTGAGACTTAGAAGGAACATTCGGGACGAATGTTTCTAAGGAGGGGAGAATGTTATACCCCGTATTTCCAGAGTATGTACGTGAGGGCATACGTACAAAAGTTTGAGCCTTAAGTTAGGCAAGGGATGAAAATTTTGTGCACAACTACCGAAAGGAATTGTTTTTCGACGAAACATTTTCCGAACTTTGCAAAGGGAAAGTTACGGTTGCGACATTAATAATTTTTGCGGATTTTTCCGAGAGATGAAATATTTTGGACCAACGAGAGGGCGACACTTGTCACCCTCTAGTGGGCGGTCAAGTGGCCGATGGTGTGCACGTTTTTGTGCCATGTTTTGTGGCCTAAACCATGGGTCAATGTTTGGAGTGAATTGAGGAGTAGATGGCTAGGGGGCACTTGGGAAAATCCTCACCCTCCACTTGCCCACCACTTGTCTTGATCTTGGCCATTGATTTCCCTATAAATACCCCCCCTTTGTTGAAGACTTTCTTCATCCCTCAAACACTTTCTAAGTCTTGAAAATCCTCCCCCCCCTCTTAGTAGAAGCTCTCGTCCAAAGAGCAAACCCCTCCCCCTTTGAAAGGCCCTTGGCGAAAGTATCCCCTCTCTTGAGTTGTTCTCGTGAAATACCCTTGGTAGAAAAATATTCTCCAAGTATTGTTACTATTTCAAAATACCTTAGCCTTATACCTTGTAGTATTCCAAAGTCACCTCTATACGTAGAGCCCGGAAATACTACCTTATGTCCTTTTAGTCTGAAAACGAAACCCTAAGGAAAATCTTCACAGTTGGTTGAAGTATTAAGAAGAAGTTGCGTAGAATTTCTAAGGGTTGTTTGGAGCGGGTTGGAGCGCTCAGAGTAGGAGCTAAACGTTACTCAGGATCGACATTTAAACTTGGATAATTTTGGGCTTATCGAGGTAAATACTCTTGTCCTTATTTTGTAATTGGAAATTACATATTGTAGTAGTATAGAAATGAATATAAGACTCATAGAAGGATATTACAGAAGAGAATTGAACTGTAATAGAAGGATATTACAGAAAAGAATTGAACTGAAATCACATCAGAAGAATATTAAAGAAGAAGATTAAACTGTACTTACATAGGACTGTATTTACAGTAGACTTGTGTAGCTTAACGGGTAGGGAAGTGCTGCCCAATTTTCCGTAGAATAGAGAAACCTCTGCTTAGAATATTCTACAGAGTAGTCTAGACGTTGATAGACGTATATGCCTTTATAGGTTGAAAGTTCTGCGAGTAGCATGTTATACTTGAAAGGTGGACAAGGCTAGTCGGGTTAGCGGTGGAGCATTTTGCTATTAGTCGATAATCGTCGCGAGGTATGTGATTCTTCCTATCCTCTTGAGCATGATATTTTAAAAGAATATATATATAGTACGGTAGACGTACGTGTGTTAACTGAACGTGGTTTTACTCCGATATCTTTTGACTTGAGTTTTAAATAATAAGAATCTTGAAGTATTTCAAAAGAATTAAGAATCGTTTTTGAAAGAAGAGTAATACTTGGTTTAAAAGCTTAAGGAGTTATACTAGCTTTATGGGAAGTTAGGTATAACGACTTAAGAAAGATAAAAGGCAGTTTACTTAATTATTTATGAGCACTTGTATTGATTTGAAATGAGAATAAGTATCGAACAAACCACAGCAGCGCTAATAAAGGGAAATGTATTGACTAATGAGTATTATTAAAACCAGTAGAAACCTCCATCTGCATAGAAGCTAAGATGAGACAAAATGATATTACATTTCCTAGATCATGGCTGCTTTAATAAGATGGTTGTAAACAAGAACAACCTACTCACACATAAGGCATATGTTTCTCAAATTATTTTAAAGGAGAATTATATTATTAAGTGATTAAAACTATGAACTACAAAACCTTTCGAAAATGAGAAACTTGAGCATTTGAAATTAGGCAAACTTGAACGTTTGGAAAATAATGTTGATTACTTGATTTTACAAAGGGAAGTGTTTTGGTTTACTTAAAAAGATAGTCACTCTATTTTTATACTACGGGTATTGTGTGACTTTTGTGAAAGAAACGGATCTTTTAAAAAGTTAATGTATGAAGTACTTTGGGGATAAAAACCCAAACTTGTTAACATAAAGTAGAAAGTACCTTGTGTGAATAACTTGATTGTGTTGGTTTGTGATAGCCTTGTAATACTTTCTTGTTGATTTGATAAGTAAACATGTTAGGATGCTACGTGTGTTAGTGTCTTGTGATGTTTGTGTAAGAGGTTATTCTTATTGTGCTTATGTTGTTTAACGATAAGCCGTTGTGCTAGTGTTATATCACTCACCTCTTGACATGATACCGGGGGTTAAGCTGCCCTCCGATGCGGGGTATACCTCAGGCAGTCTGTGTGACTATGATTCGAGATACCTCATGCGGGTCCAGGTGGCCTATGCGGAGCTACGAGAGTTCCAGGTTAGTGTGCGGCCTTTGTGGTCATGCGATCTATGTGGCCATGCGGACTGCGAGTCCAGGACGATGCCGGGGAGTAGCTACCCTCGATGCGGGGAATACCTCATGCGGGCCTATGTGTGTGGCCTATGCGGGTGCGGAAGTTCGGGACTAGGCAGCGCGCATTTGATATTGCGGGCGAGTGGCGGCTTCGATCATGTGGCGGTGCAGACGGACCTCGTGTCTGATTTATGACCTTGTTGGTGCGTGGGTTTTAGTAGTCGGCTATGCCTTCGTACTTACCGTGCGGTTTTATTATGACACGGTAGGACACGGTGTTCGTATGTATTCCTTGGTGCTTTTATATCATAGATGGCGGTGAGGAAGGTATTCCACGGGCATGATTGATGTTGTGGGCGTGAGACCCATAGTTATATTTGAGTGATGACTTTGAGGCGTGAGTCACGACTTGACATGGCTATTTATTGTGAAGCGTAGTTTGGTTATCATATATGTCTCTGCTTTATATAGACTACTATGATTTCATTTCTGATATTTTGATTTCACATACTTGGTACTGTTGTCGACCTCCTTGGGGCTGCGTTCATCTGCGAGTAGAGGTACACGGTGTTGATCCTCGCTCATGAGTCACGATTCGGCGTTTGGGAAGCTCCGTTTCTCGGAGGCTTATCTTGGGTATAGTCCTGTCGTTGTAGATGCGTACATTCGGGGGTATGGCGAACCTGTCCGCCATTGTTGTTATATCTTTCTTAGAAGTGCATGAAATCTTTGTTGTGGCGAGTTGTAAAAGGATGTAGCTATTCGTGTTCGAGTTTTTATATATATTTATGCAAAAGGCAACTTTTCCTCAAATAAACTGTGTCTCGTTTACATTGTTTCTTGTTGTGTTTTATTTTCCGCTGATTACTCTGATGTATGTCTACTTGGGTGCCCGGGTAAGGCACGATCCAGGCAGGTTGGTCGTGACAATGACCCTTGAATTCTCTATAAATACCCCCTTATTGCTAGACTTATTATCATCCACACTTAAGCTTTCCAAAGCAAAAATACTCCCTCCCTTTAGCTTGTTTTTCGTCCCCCCCCCCCCCACTTGTGTAGAAAATACCTTAAGTATTGTTGTATAATCCCAAATACCTTAGCCTAGTGTTATACCCCGTATTTCCAGGGTATGTACGTGAGGACGTACGTAGAAATTTGAGCCTTAAAGTTAGGCAAGGTTCGAAATTGTACATATCTACCAAAAGGAGTCATTTTTCGACGAAACGTTTCCACAGCTTTCGTAGGAAAATTCCGGCTATGTCATTTATAATTTTTGCGGATTTTTGAGGCGAAACATTTTGGACCAACGGGAGGGTGGCGTGTCACCCTCGCATTGGGCGTGAAGTGGGCGGCAAAGGCATCAATGGCACGTTTTTTGTGTTGATTCTTGGTCAAGGGTTAGGTAGGATATTTTGGTGGTAGATGGATAAGGTGCACTTGGCTTGATCTTGGCCTTACACTTGCCTAACACTTGGATGGATCTTGGCCATTGGTTGGCCATTCCTTGACTATAAATACCCTCTAAGTTGAAGAGTTATTTCATCCAAACTTGAGCAATCTATCTAAGTCTCAAAATCCTCCCTCCCTCTTGTTCTTTCGTCCACCACACCCCCCTCCCCCTTTGAGAAGGCCCTTGGCGAAAGTATCCTCCCCTTTGTAGAGGTTAGCGGTAGGGTACCCACTAGCCTAGTTGTCTTCGTATAATACCCCCTTTGTGGTATAGAAATACTCTCAGTATTGTTATAATGCCCAAATACCTTGACCCAAATACCTTGTAGTATTCCCAAGTTACACTTATACAAAAGCCAGAAAATACTATTATACTTCCCTCGATCCACAAAAACGAAACCCTAAGTAAATCTTCACCGTAGTTGAAGTTATAAGTAGAAGTTGGTTAGAACTTCTAAGGGTTGGTTGGGCGGAGTCGGGCGCGCGGAGTAGGAGCTAAACCTTGCTCGGGATCGACATATAAACTCGGATAATTTTGGGCTTATCGAGGTAAACATTCTTAACATACGTGGTATTTGGAAATTACATGTTGTAGGAGTATATAGTTAAGTATACTATATATAGAATTGAACATAGTTGTGCGGCAATATCTTTTGACTTAAGCTGAATAATACTTACGGCAATGTCTTGCGACTTAAGCTGAATTTAAATAAGAGAAGCGAGCGTAATTACATGGGTGTATTCTGATGAACTTGTGTAGCATTCTGTGAGTAGAATTGTACACGTCGGTTAGGCGTGCAAACCCGCGGTTGGCTTGGTAGCCGGCCTCGATAGAGGAAGAGATTACGCTGTTGCGGGAAATCTTCTTGCGAATTTTACGTAGAATATTCTACATTGAGATCTAGGATGTTAATAGGCGCCTTGTGGCCTCTATGGGTTGAAGTACTACGTATGGCGTGATCTACTTGGCTTAAGGAGTAGAAGCGGTTTGAGGTACTTGGAGCACTTTGCTATTAGTCGATAATCGTCGCGAGGTATGTGAACCTCTTCTATCTGTTCTAGCATGATATGTGTATAACTACGTAATGCGGTGAGCGTACATGTGTTTAATGTATTTGATTGGTTTGAAACATAAAGTGTTATAACGGCTTTATGGGAAGTTGGTTATAACGACTTTATGTAGGTAAGAAAATGCTTTGTGGTTTCAAAGGGTAAGCGGATTTGACTTATAACGGATTTGATGTGTAGTAACAAAGAACTTGAAGTGTTTCAAAAGACCTTTTGAAAAAAGAGTCAAACTTGCCTTTGAAAACATAAGAGTTCTACTAGCATTCTGGGAAGGTAGGTATAACGTCTTACGAGTGATAAAAGAATGGTTTCTTGATTTTTAGAAGATAAGAGACTTGACTTAATGGTATTAATATGAATTTTGTTAAAAGTGTGAAACCTCATTCGTGAGTAATGAGTACTTGGTTTTAAAAGGAATAATGTTTTCTTGATTTGAATCGAATGAGTATCGACAAACCACTGCGGCGTTAATAAAGGAAAATGTATTGAATAATGAAGTATGGTATTAAAACGGTAGAAACCTCCATCTGCATAGAAGCTAAGATGAGACAAAATTATATTACATTTCCTAGATCATGGTTGCTTAATAAGATTGATTATAAACAAGAATAACCTACTCACATATAAGACATATGTTTCTCAAAACGTTTAAAGGAGAATTATGTTTTAAAGGATTAAAACTATGAACTATGAAACCTTTTTCTAAAATGAGAAACTTGAGCATTTGAAATTAGGCAAAATTGAACGTTTGGAAAATAAGGTTGTTACTTGATTTTACAAAGGAAAGCATTTTGGTTTACTTAACAATGTTAGTCACTCATTTTTTTATACTACGGGTGTCGGGTGACCTTTGTAAAAGAAATGGATCTTTAAAAGGAATTTAACGTACGTAGTACTTTAGGGTTAAACCCGGACTTTGGCATAAAATGAAAGTACTTTGAGTTGTGTATAACTTGCCTATGCTTGTTGTCGTGAAGCTTGCCTATGCTTGTTGTTGTGAAGCTTGCCTATGCTTGTTGTTGTGAAACTTGCCTAAGCTTGTTGTGATAGCCTTTGTTGTATTTCTGTACCCCGCGTCTCTCGATGGAGGGCCGGTTGATTTGTTATGAGCGATTCTACAGAGTCCCACGATATGGCGAGGACACGTATTTCATTTTGTTATACCCGTAGTTGCGGTATGTATGTGAGGCGTCACGTCACGAGTGGCGAAATTTTGAAAAGAAAGAAAGATGTGAGTTTTCGGAAAAGTTTCCGGTTATTTGTGAAGAAAAGGTTCGTTAATGGGAATTGGGTTCCCAGTTTGGTATTTGGACTTCATAGATTATATTAGAATTTTGAGATTTTATTTTGGAAATGGTCATGTGGGGCCACGGGAGAAATTCTGGTTTTGTAGGGCCGCTTTGTTTTTGAGATTTCCGGTAAATTGGATATTTTGGAAGGCGAAATATTCAGGCGAATCGGGGCGACACGTGTCACCCCGTGTGGCACCATGGCGGAATTTTACATTTGTGCCTGACACGGTTGGAGTCGTTTTTCGCGAAGCGTTTTATAACTTGCGAAGGGAAAATTCCGGCTATGTCGTTTTGTATTTTTGCGGATTTTTAGAGAGGCGAAACATTCGGACCAGCGGGAGGTGACATGTGTCACCTCGCAATGGAAGCAAGTGGGGCGTGACTTGGCGGGAATTGAGGCAAGTTGGGCTTGATATTTGTGTAGATATTTGTGAGGTTTTAAGGAGTAGGGTCTAGGTGCACTTGGCTTGATCTTGGCCTTACACTTGCCTTGCACATGGCTTAATCTTGGCCATTGGTTGGCCTTTGGTTTTCTTATAAATACCACTCCTTGTGAAGACTTATTCATTCACTCCTCACTTTGTCTAAGTCTTGAAATCCCTCCCTCCTCTAGTAGCTCTCGTCCTAAGCCTCTCCCCTCCCTCTCCTTGTGGCCTTTGGCGAGAAGGGTTCCCACTTGTGGTGCTAGCCGTGGGTACCCCACTGCTAGTTGTTTCGTATAATACCCCTTGTTGTGGTATAGAAATACTCCCTAGTATTGTTATAATGCCCAAAATACCTTAGCCTTGTACCTTGTAGTATTCCAAAGATACCTCTTTCGTAGAGTCAGGAAATACTACCTTTTGTCCTTTTAGTCTCAAACCGAAACCCTAAGGAAATCTTCAGTTGGTTGAAGTATTTGAGTAGAAGTTAGTTAGAACTTCTAAGGGTTGTTTGGAGTGGTTTGGAGCGCGCAATTGGAGCTAAACCTTGCTCGGGATCGACATTATAACTTGGATAATTTTGGGCTTATCGAGGTAATTATCTTGTCCTCTATTGTAATTGGAAATTACATGTTTGTTAGAATATATAGTTGAAGTATACTATATATGGAACTATACTTAGTATTCGGCAATGTCTTTTGACTTAAGCTGAAGAATAAAAGCAGATGTATTTACATAGGGTGTATTGCGATAGACTTGTGTAGTATTCTGTAGAATTGTACGTCGGGTAGGCGTGTAAACCCCACTGGTTGGCTTGGTAGCCGCCTCGATAGAGAGGAGATTTCTGTTATTTGCGGGAGAGTCTTTGCGAATTTTCTATAGAAAGATAGAAACTTATGTTTTGGGGTTAATAGGCGTTTGTGACCTTTATAGGTGAAAGTACTAAGAGTAGCGTATTCTACTCGAGGAGTGGAAAGGGCTAGCAAGGTTGTAGTACTTGGAGCATTTTGCTTATTGTCGATAAATCGTCGCGAGGTATGTGAACCTCTTCTATCTTTTCTAGCATGATTGTTGTGAACTATGTAGTCGGTAGGCGTACATGTGCTAAGTGATTTGGTTGGTTTAAAACATAGGGTGTTATAATAGCTTTATGGGAGGTTAGTTATAACGACCTTATGTAAGTGAAAATGGTTTCTTGATGTTAGAAGTTAAGAGACTTGATCTTATAAGATAAGAGACTTAACTTATTTGTTTTAATGTGGATGTTTGTGTGAAACCTCATTCGTGAGTAATGAGTACTTGGTTTTAAAGGGATAATGTTTCTTGATTTGGGAATCGAGAATGTGTATCGACAGGACCAACTGCGGCGTTAATAAAGGAAAATGTATCGAATAATGATGTGTTGTATTAAAACCGGTAGAAACCTCCATCTGCATAGAAGCTAAGATAAGACAAAATGATATTACATTTTCTAGATCATGAGCTGTGTAATAAGATCGTTATAAACAGAATAAACTACTCACATATATGACATATGTTACTCGATTGTTCTAAAAGGAATCAAGTGATTAAGTTTGGGAACTATGAAACCATTTGAAAATGAGAAGCTTGAGTAATTGAAACTAGGCAAAGCGGAACTTAGGAAAAGAATGTTGTTACTTGGTTTTGAAAAGGAAGGTGGGTTGGTCATTCTAATACTACGGTGTCGGGTGACTTTTATAAAAGAAATGAATCTCTTTTAAAGAACTTAACGTATGTAGTATTTTGGGGTTGAAAACCGGACTTTGCATAAAATGTAAGTTCTTTGAGTTGTGTGAGACTTGCCTTTGCTTGTTGTTGTGAAACTTGCCTATGCTTGTTGTTGTGAAACTTGCTATGCTTGTGATGATAGCCTTTGTTGTGCAAGTGTGGTATTTACGTATTCTGGCGTCTCTCGATAGAGGCGGTCGACTTATTGAGAACTTACTTGGGCGTCTTTGGCGGTGATGGAGAATTCCACGGGTATGTTTCCATTTTGATTCTTGTCTTGTTGTTGATGTCACATGGACATGTCTGCCGTCTGCGAATTAGGGGCATGCGGCCGTGCGGTCGGGTTGATTACTCGATATATGGTTATTGTGGTTACATGGACATGTCTACGAGGTAAATTCGGGGCATGTGGCCGTGCGGCGGGTTGATCACCCGATATATTATTCTTGATGTCACATGGGCGTGTCTACGAGGTAGAATTAGGGGCATGTGGCCGTGGGGCATTGGTATTATTGTTGCATCATGGACATGTCTACACCGATCTGAGAATTAGGGGCATGCGGCCGTGATCTGAACATGATTGATGTTGTGGGCGTGAGACCCAGTTATATTTGAGTGATGACTTGAGGCGTGAGTCACATTTGGACATATTTGCTTTTATGTTGTGAGCTGTAGTTTGGTTATCATACATGTCTCTGCTTTATATAGACTAGTATGATTTCATTCTGATATCTTTCTGATTTCACATACTTGGTACTGTTGTCTTGACCTCCTTGAAGCTGCGTTCATCTGCGGTAGAGGTACATCGATCGTGGATCCCCGCTCTTAGGATCACGGCTCGGCGTATTAGGAAGCTCCGTTTCTTGGAGGCTTATCTTTTAGTATGTGTTCCACTGAGTTGTAGGTTCTTGTACATTCGAGGTATGGCGGGGCCACTGTCCGTCATAGTCGTTGTAAATCTTAAGTGCAGTAATCTTGTTGTGGCGGGGTTGTAAAGATTAAAGCTATTCGGAGTTTTATGTATATCTTGAAGGCAACCGTTTTGGTTGCTTTGTTTATTATTATATCTCTTGTTTCATGACTCATGTTTTATTTTCCATGGTTTTCTCGATGTTGTATCACTAGGGTGCAGGATAAGGCACGATGCGGGCCGGGCGGTCGTTACAAAAGTGGTATCGAGCGATTAATCCTCGGAAAGTGTCTACGCACCGTGTCTAGTAGAGTCTTGATTATCGGTGTGTTGTGCACCACATCTATGTCGAGGCTATAGGACATTTAGGATTGGTTTCCATTCTTCTCATTACGAGATCGTGCCTTAGAGGCATGTTGTAAGTGGGACCCCTCGGCGTATCTCGTTTTTACGATTATGCCTCGCGCGCAGCGAGCCCGGAAGGGCAAGGCAGCCAGTGCTGCTAGTGAGATCTGAGAGAATGCGAGCGCGAGCGACGATTACACGAGGTTGTGCTTGACAGCGGGTTTGTAGCGCCGCCCGGCCCAGCGAGTTAGAGCCTCGATCAGCATTTTGAGACCGCGATACGAGCCTCGATCCACGATGCAGAAGCGAGAGGAGATGGAGTTACAAGGGATGGCGATTCTTGGCGAGTCGTGGCGAATATGAGATAAATTGAATCACGGCGATTCGATTCGATGCACCGATGGTTCACCCCGGCGAGATAGTTTGAGGCTACGGGACTTTCGAGTTGTAGCGCTTGAGTTTTACGGGTCGAGGCACGAGGATGACCGCGAGGAGTTCATCCGGCGATTCTGACGGATCATGCGGGTGATCAAGGCTTGAGACCGAGTGCATGACCTTTGGTTCGCATCGGTGCGTGATACCATGATCGATTGGTTTGATTCATGGGAGCTTTCGGGAGAGCATGCACCTCAGCGGTATGGGATGAGTTTTGGGGCTTTCCTCACGCACTTCTTGCCTCACGGATGAGGAGGACGCGGGTAAGCAGATTTTATTCTTGAGGCGAGAGAGGCGCCGTCGGGAGTACAATGTCGAGTTCGATTCTTTGGCTCGATATGTACTGATTGCGAATATGGAGGATAGGTGCGTCGCTACGTCAGGCTAGATGATTATATGGTGAGTCTTGTCGGGTGTTTCTCTTGGTAGGGCATGGACATTGCCGCGTCTGAGCTCATCTGGCGGGATGTGAGGCACGGAGAGGTCGGCGGAATGACGAGATCGGCGAAGAGGCGAACAGCGGTCCTTTGGTGACTTTCGGCGGACCGCCTCGGCGGCCTCTAGTTTTGTACCTCCGCCCGGTCAGTGGTCCTCGCAACCTTGAGTATTCGGGAAGCGGTCGGGGCTCGAGTTGATTTCGAGGAAGTAAGTGTTGGCGGATCGGTCACCCTACCTCGGTGTAGTCGATGTGGTAGACCGCATTTGAAGTGTCGTGGTGCGAGGAGCTTGTTATTTTTGCGGCCAGCGGGGCCATTTGCGAGCTGTCAGGCGGTAGCACGGATGTTACGACTCGACTAGGATCGATGGTGGTTCGCCGCGCTACTGATTATGCGCCTGCGGTGGGCCTATGATTAGAGTGGGCGGTAACCAGTATATCTTAACCCTCTAGAGTTTTGGTATGCTTGTTATGATGGTCTCATTATTTTGTGCTATGTCACGAATAGCGTTGTGTTATTTATGAGTTAGAAAACATGCTTAGTTGGGAGGATACGTGTATGGGGGCATGGTAAGTGTGAACCTTAGACTATGTCACGGTGAGACCTTAGGGAGTAAGGTCGTCTTGAGTTAAAGATTTATTTTTGACCACTTATCAGTAGTAGTACGTGGGATTTATTTGTGTGATAAGTCAGTGGGTAGTGTGAGATGGAAGTGGTAGCTTTCGTGATGTGAATTAGTAAGATTGTTAGAATCGGGAACAAGAGTTTGGCGCGATTGGGGGTCGGGTTGAGACCATTTGGTCAACCGTAACCCGGTTTGGGGTGGTCAGTGGTGGTCACTTGGTGGTAGAGTCACGA
Source organism: Przewalskia tangutica (assembly GCA_029844215.1). Classification (NCBI taxonomy): domain Eukaryota; kingdom Viridiplantae; phylum Streptophyta; class Magnoliopsida; order Solanales; family Solanaceae; genus Przewalskia; species Przewalskia tangutica. Next base: position 244,939 of record JAQGDG010000151.1, read on the forward strand.
GGATGCTAGGCCCAGTTTGTATGATCATCGTATGAGTTCGTGGGCGTTCGACGAAGCGGTTCGTAAAGGCGGGAATGGCCTTAAGGAAGTTTGAGGTTAGTAAGATGACCAAGTTTGGAGGTAGTGACTCGGAGATTTTCGAGAGCAGGTAATGACTGAAGTATGGTGCGTCTTGGGAGAGTTCTAGTGTTCGAGAAGTGCGAGTAAGGGAGGAAGATAACGTGTGTTATTTCGTGGCCGGTGTGGCGTTGGCGTTAGAGGAACTTCATCGATGTCGGTCTTGAGAAGGAACATTCGGGCGAATGTTTCTAAGGAGGGAGAATGTTATACCCGTAGTTGCGGGTTATGTATGTGAGGCGTGCGTGCAGTCGAAATTTTGAAAGAAAGAAAGATGTGAGTTTTGCGGAAAAGTTTCCTGTTATTTGTGAAGAAAAAGGTTCGTTAATGGGAATTGGGTTCCCAGTTTGGTATTTGGACTTCATAGATTATATTAGAATTTTGAGATTTTATTTTGGAAATGGTCATGTGGGGCCACGGGAGAAATTCTGATTTTTGTAGAACGCTTTGTTTTGAGATTTCCGTAAATTGGATATTTTTGAAGGCGAAATATTAGGCGAATCGGGGCGACACGTGTCACCCCATGTGGCACCAGGCGATTTTACATTTGTGCATGGCCTTTGGTTGGAGTCGTTTTTCGGCGAAGCGTTTTACATAACTTGCGAAGGAAAATTCGGCTATGTCGTTTTGTATTTTTGCGGATTTTTAGAGGCGAAACATGGACCAGCGGGAGGGTGGCATGTGTCACCTTGGAAGCAAGTGGGGCGGCGAATTGAGGCAAGTTGGGCTTGATATTTGTGTAGATATTTGTGAGGGTTTTAAGGAGTAGGGTCTAGGGTGCACTTGGCTTGATCTTGGCCTTACACTTGCCTTGCACGTGGCTTAATCTTGGCCATTGGTTGGCCTTTGGTTTTGCTATAAATACCCTTGTGAAGACTTATTCATTCATCCTCACTTTGTCTAAGTCTTGAAATCCCTCCTCCCTCTAGTAGCTCTCGTCCTAAGCCTCTCCTCCTCCTCCTTGTGGCCTTTGGGTTCCACTTGTGGTGCTAGCAGTGGGTACCCACTGCTAGTTGTTTTAAGTATAATACCCTTGTTGTGGTATAGAAATACTCCTAGTATTGTTATAATGCCCAAAATACCTTAGCCTTGTACCTTGTAGTATTCCAAAGATACCTCTTTCGTAGAGTCGGAAATACTACCTTTTGTCCTTTTAGTCTCAAGAAACCTAAGGAAATCTTTAGTTGGTTGAAGTATTTGAGTAGAAGTTAGTTAGAACTTCTAAGGGTTGTTTGGAGTGGTTTGGGCGCACGAATGGAGCTAAACCTTGCTCGGGATCGACATTATAACTTGGATAATTTTGGGCTTATCGAGGTAATTATCTTGTCCTCTATTGTAATTGGAAATTACATGTTTGTTAGAATATATAGTTGAAGTATACTATATATGGAACTATACTTAGTATGACAATGTCTTTTGACTTAAGCACTGAAGAATAAGAATGTGTATTTACATGGGGTGTACTTGTGTAGTATTCTTGTGTAGAATTGTACGTCAGGGTAGGCGTGTAAACCCCACAGTTGGCTTGGTAGCGGCCTCGATAGAGGAGGAGATTTACCTGTTGTTGCGGGGAGGTCTTTGCGAATTTTCTATAGAAAGATAGAAACTTATGTTTTGGGGTTAATAGGCGTTTGTGACCTTTATAGGTGAAAGTACTAAGAGTAGCGTATTCTACTCGAGGAGTGGAAAGAGGCAAGGTTGTAGTACTTGGAGCATTTTGCTTATTGTCGATAAATCGTGCGAGGTATGTGAACCTCTTCCTATCTTTTCTAGCATGATTGTTGTGAACTATGTAGTGCGGTGAGCGTACATGTGCTAAGTGATTTGGTTGGTTTAAAACATAGGGTGTTATAATAGCTTTATGGGAGGTTAGTTATAACGACCTTATGTAAGTGAAAATGGTTTCTTGATGTTAGAAGTTAAGAGACTTGATCTTATAAGATAAGAGACTTAACTTATTTGTTTTAATGTGGATGTTTGTGTGAAACCTCATTCGTGAGTAATGAGTACTTGGTTTTAAAGGGATAATGTTTCTTGATTTGGGAATCGAATGTGTATCGACAGACCAGCTGCGGCGTTAATAAAGGAAAATGTATCGAATAATGATGTGTTGTATTAAAACAGTAGAAACCTCCATCTGCATAGAAGCTAAGATAAGACAAAATGATATTACATTTTCTAGATCATGTAATAAGATCGTTATAAACAGAATAAACTAATCACATATATGACATATGTTACTCGATTGTTCTAAAGGAATCAGTGATTAAGTTTGGGAACTATGAAACCATTTGAAAATGAGAAGCAGTAAGTGAAACTAGGCAAACTGGAACTTAGGAAAAGAATGTTGTTACTTGGTTTTGAAAAGGAAGGTGGGTTGGTCATTCTAATACTACGGGTATCGGGTGACTTTTATAAAAGAAATGAATCTCTTTTAAAAGAACTTAACGTATGTAGTATTTTGGGGTTGAAAACCCGGACTTTGGCATAAAATGAAAGTACTTTGAGTTGTGTGAAACTTGCCTTTGCTTGTTGTTGTGAAACTTGCCTATGCTTGTTGTTGTGAAACTTGCCTATGCTTGTGATGATAGCCTTTGTTGTGCAAGTGTGGTATTTACGTATTCAGCGTCTCTCGATGGGGCGATCGACTTATTGAGAACTTACTTGGGCGTCTTTGGCGGTGATGGAGAATTCACGGGTATGTTTCCATTTTGATTCTTGTCTTGTTGTTGATGTCACGTGGACATGTCTGCCGTCTGAGAGTCGGGGCATGCGGCCGTGCGGTCGGGTTGATTACTCGATATATGGTTATTGTGGTTACATGGACATGTCTGCAGGGTAAATTCAGGGCATGTGGCGTGCGGCGGGGTTGATCACCCATATTATTGTTGATGTCCATGGATGTGTCTGCAGGTAAATTCGGGGCATGTGGCCATGGGGCATTGGTATTATTGTTGCATCATGGACATGTCTGACGAGAATTCGGGCATGCGGCCATGATGCGAACATGATTGATGTTGTGGGCGTGAGACCCGTAGTTATATTTGAGTGATGACTTGAGGCGTGAGTCCACATGGACATATTTGCTTTTATGTTGTGAAGCGTAGTTTGGTTATCACATGTCTCTGCTTTATATAGACTAGTATGATTTCATTCTGATATCTTTCTGATTTCACATACTTGGTACTGTTATCTTGACCTCGCCGAAGTGCGTTCATCTGCGAGTAGAGGTACATCGTCGTGGATCCCGCTCTTAGGATCATTTCGCGTATTGGGAAGCTCCGTTTCTTGGCTTATCTTTTGGTATGTGTTCCACTGAGTTGTAGGTTCTTGTACATTCGAGGTATGGCGGGGCCACTGTCCGTCATAGTGTAAATCTTAGAAGTGCATAATCTTGTTGTAGGCGGGGTTGTAAAGATTAAAGTTCGGAGTTTTATGTATATCACGACAACCGTTTTGGTTGGCTTTATTTATTATTATATCTCTTGTTTCATGACTCATGTTTTATTTTCCAGGTTTTCTCGATGTTGTATCACTAGGGTGCGGATAAGGCACGATGCAGGCCAGGCAGATCGTTACACGTTTGATTATACGAGTCACGAGATGGCGAGGACAGCGTATTCCGTCGATTATCTGGCAAGTCCGAGATGGCGAGGACACGTATTTCATCGATTATACACGAGTCGCGAGATGGCGGGGACACGTATTCCGTCGATTATTCAAGAGTCGCGGGATGGGCGGGACACGTATTTCATCGGTTATCATACATGTCTCTGCTTTATATAGACTATTATGATTTCATTCTGATCTTTTCTGATTTCACATACTTGGTACTGTTATGACCTCGCTTGAAGTGCGTTACATCTGCAGTGGAAATACATCGGTTGTGGATCCTCGCTCATAGGATCAGATTCGTGTCGGAAGCCCATTTCTTGAGGCTTATCTTTTGGTATATTACCACAGTGCATGGATTCTTATACATTCGAGTATGGCGGGGCCTGTCGTCATTTATTGTAAAAATCTTAAGTGCATACTTTATTGTGGCGGGAGTTTGTAAAAGGATAAGCTGTTTGGGTATTTATGTATATATATGATGAAGGCAAATTGTTTTGGTTTTGGCACATTTATTTATCTTGTCTCTTAATTCGTATTCGTATTTTTATTTCGTGATTTTCTCGATGTTGTATCACTAGGGTGCGGGGTAAGGCACGATCCACGGGCAGGTTGGTCGTGACAAAAGTGGTATCGAGCGATTAGTCCTCGGAAAGTGTCTACAGACCGTGTCTAGTAAGTCTTGATTATCGGTGTATTGTGCGCACGTCTATATTCGAGGCTATAGGACATTTAGGATTGGTTTCCATTCTTCTCGTTACGAGATCGTGCCCTGAAGGCGTGTGATAAGTTGGGCCTCTGGCGTATTCCTTTCCTTTACGATTATGCCTCGCGTAAGGCAACGAGCCCGTATAGGCAAGCGGTCGAATAGGCATTAGTGAGATCTGAGAAATGCGAGCGCGAGCGGTCGATGCACGAGGCAGTGCTTAGCGGCGAGTTTAGCGACACCACCCGGCGCGAGTTTAGAGTCGCGGCGGTGGCTGCTGAGACTCTGATGCACGAGCCTCGGTCCCGCGGCTGGAAGCGGATGAGATGAGTGCAAGAGATGGCGATTCTTGGCGGTCGTGGCGAATATGAGATAAATTTGGATCACGGCGGTTCCGGCCCGATGCACCGTAGTTCACCCCGGCGACGGTTTGAGGCTACGGGACTTTACGAGTTAGCCACTTGATGTTACATGGATCGAGGCGAGGATGACCCTCGGAGTTTATCAAGCACTCTGGATCGTAGTGATCGAGTCTCGAGGCGATCGGTGGTATTGGGTTCGCATCATTTGCGTGATCTGCGATTGGGTTTGGTCGTGGGAGTTGTCGGGAAGAGCATGCACTTCCAGCCATATGGGGCCGAGTTCTCGAGGGCTTTTCTTGCACATTTCTTGCCCCACAAATGAGAGGGCTCGGTAAATGATTTTTGGCGTTGAGCGGGGCAGGCGGGCCAGTTAGAAAGTACAATGTGAGTTCGACTCATTAGCTCGGTATGTTCCATTGTAGGCGATATGGAGGGCCAGTACCGCTACGTCACCGGGCTGGATGATTACTTGGCGAGGCTTATGCAGGTGTAGCTCTTGGTGGGCATGGACATTGCCGCGTGCAGCTTCATGCACTAGGATGTGAGGCACGGAGAGGTCGGCGGAATGGCCGAGATCGGCGAAGAGGCGAGCAGCGAGGTCGCTGGTAACTTTCGAGGCGGACCGCCTCGCGGCGATCGATTATGTACCTCAACGATGCAGTGGTCCCGCGATCGTCGGGGCGTTCGGGGTATTCGGGGAGTGGTGAGCTCGAGTCTTAGTTCACGAATATACATGGGTTCTAGCGATCGGGTTGAGTTTTCCTCGGTGTGCGATGATGTGAGCGTCGTCGAGAATGTCGTCTTTTTTGGTGCTTGTTTTCTATGGCCGTGAGCCATATGACGTCTGGTAGGAAGGATGCAAGCAGAATGGCTCGACCTAAGTCGATGGCGAGTTAATCGCCTTCTGACTATGCGCCTGCGGTGAGCTTATGATTAGAGTGGGCGGTAGATTCGGTATATCCATAACCTACAGAGATTTGTATGCATGATATAATGACTTTCTTATTGTGCTACGTTCGGATAGCGTTATGTTGGTTATGAGTTAGAAAGCATGGTTAGTTGAAAGGATATGTATGGGGCATGGAAAGTGTGAACCTTAGAATATTTAGTGTTGAGACCTTAGAGGTAAGGTCATCTTGAATAAAAGATTTTACGGTTAGTCTTTGTTGAAATACTTGGTTTGCGTATAAATGTGTTGCAGGATAAGTCCATGGGTAGTGTGAAATGGAAGTGGTAGCTTTCATGGCTGTATAAATAGATTGTTCGGATCGGAAACAAGGCGTGATGCGTTAAGTGGGTCGGGTTGGGGCCGTGTTGCGGGCCAACCGCGGCTGTTCAGTGGGGTCGGCTCTGGGTGGTCGCGGTGGTAAGTCACGCGGTGCTAGGCCCGAGTTTAGTTGACCATCGTATGAGTTCGTGGGTGTGTTCGACGAGCGGTCGTGAAGGCGGGAATGGCCTTAAGGAAGATTGAGGCTAGTAAGATGACCAAGTTTGGAGGTAGTGACTCCAAAGTTTTGGAAAGCGAAGTGTGAATGCGTATACTAGAAGAGTTCAAGTGTTAGAAAGTCTGACGAGTAAGGGTAGAGCGGCATGTATTGCGAGCATAGATATGATCATTTCTTGTAAAGGGAGAATGTCGAAGGATGTATATTTTGGACCTCAGGGATCGCATGCAGTCCGGTACCATTTGTTGGGTCGCCGGAGTGACACTAGAACCTCGCGGCAAAGTGACAAAAGTTTGTGATGTTAGAGGTGTTTCCTCGTGGACTTGGATTTAAGTAGTTGCGCGGGTGTTTCTGTGGCCAGGTGTGGCAGGATTTGTTCTCGTAAATATAGTAGTGAAGACTATACTGGCGCATGTTTGTTTTGAGGCTTAGAAGGAACATTGGGGCGAATGTTTCTAAGGAGGAGAATGTTATACCCGTATTTCGAGTATATGCGTGAGGGCGTGCGTAGAAATTTGAGCCTTAAAGTTAGGCAAGGTTGAAATTGTACATATCTGCCAAAAAGTCGTTTTCGGCGAAGCGTTTCCACGACTTTCGTAGGAAAATTCCGGCTATGTCATTTATAATTTTTGCGGATTTTTAGAGGCGAAACATTTGGACCAGCGGGAGGGTGGCGTGTGTCACCCTCATTGGCGTGAAGTGGGCGGCAAAGGCATCAATGGCGTTTTTGTGTTGATTCTTGGTCAAGAGTTAGGTAGGATATTTTGGTGGTAGATGGATAAGGTGCGCTTGGCGATCTTGGCCTTACACTTGCTAACACTTGGATGGATCTTGGCCATTGGTTGGCTATTCCTTGACTATAAATACCCTCTAAGTTGAAGAGTTATTTCATCCAAACTTGAGCAATCTATCTAAGTCTCAAAATACTCCTCACTCTGGTTCTTTCGTCCACCACACCTCCCCCTTTGAGAAGGCCCTTGGCGAAAGTATCCCTCGCTGTAGAGGTTAGGTGGGTACCCCCCTAGCCTAGTTGTCTTCGTATAATACCCCCCCTTTGTGGTATAGAAATACTCTCCAGTATTGTTATAATGCCCAAATACCTTGACCCAAATACCTTGTAGTATTCCCGAGTTACAACATACAAAAGCCAGAAAATACTATTATACTTCCTCGATCCAAAGCGAAACCCTAAGTAAATCTTCACCCGTAGTTGAAGTTATAAGTAGAAGTTGGTTAGAACTTCTAAGGGTTGGTTGGAGGCGGGTCGGGCGCATGGAGTAGGAGCTAAACCTTGCTCGGGATCGACATATAAACTCGGATAATTTTGGGCTTATCGAGGTAAACATTCTTAACATACGTGGTATTTGGAAATTACATGTTGTAGGAGTATATAGTTAAGTATACTATATATAGAATTGAACATAGTTGTGCGGCAATGTCTTTTGACTTAAGCTGAATAATACTTACGGCGATGTCTTGCGACTTAAGCTGAATTTAAATAAGAAGCTGAGCGTAATTACATAGGACTATATTCGGTGAACTTGTGTAACATTCTTGTGAGTAGAATTGTACACGTCAGGTTAGGCGTGCAAACCCCCAGTTGGCTTGGTAGCGGCCTCGATAGAGAGGAGATTACGATGTTGCGGGGAAATCTTGCCGAATTTTACGTAGAATATTCTACATTGAGATCTAGGATGTTAATAGGCGCCTTGTGGCCTCTATGGGTTGAAGTACTACGTATGGCGTGATCTACTTGGCTTAAGGAGTAGCGAAGCGGTTTGAGTACTTGGAGCACTTTGCTATTAGTCGATAATCGTCGCGGTATGTGAACCTCTTCCTATCTGTTCTAGCATGATATGTGTATAACTATGTAATGCGGTGACGTCATGTGTTTAATGTATTTGATTGGTTTGAAACATAAAGTGTTATAACGGCTTTATGGGAAGTTGGTTATAACGACTTTATGTAGGTAAGAAAATGCTTTGTGGTTTCAAAGGTAGCGATTTGACTTATAACATTTGATGTGTAGTAACAAAGAACTTGAAGTGTTTCAAAAGACCTTTTTGAAAGAAGAGTAATACTTGGCTTTGAAAACATAAGAGTTGTACTAGCTTTATGGGAAGTTAGGTATAACGTCTTAGAGTGATAAAAAGAATGGTTTCTTGATTTTTAGAAGATAAGAGACTTGACTTAATGGTATTAATATGAATTTTGTTAAAAGTGTGAAACCTCGTTCGTGAGTAATGAGTACTTGGTTTTAAAAGGAATAATGTTTCTTGATTTGAAATCGAATGAGTATCGACAAACCAACTGCGGCGTTAATAAAGGAAAATGTATTGAATAATGAAGTATGGTATTAAAACCGATGAAACCTCCATCTGCATAGAAGCTAAGATGAGACAAAATTATATTACATTTCTAGATCATGGTGCTTAATAAGAATGATTATAAACAAGAATAACCTACTCACATATAAGACATATGTTTCTCAAAGCGTTTAAAGGAGAATTATGTTTTAAAGTTAAAACTATGAACTATGAACCACTTTTTCTAAAATGAGAGACTTGAGCATTTGAAATTAGGCAAAATTGAACGTTTGGAAAATAAGGTTGTTACTTGATTTTACAAAGGAAAGCATTTTGGTTTACTTAACAATGTTAGTCACTCATTTTTTTATACTACGGGTGTCGGGTGACCTTTGTAAAAGAAATGGATCTTTAAAAGGAATTTAACGTCGTAGTACTTTAGGAGTTAAACCCGGACTTTGGCATAAAATGAAAGTACTTTGAGTTGTGTATAACTTGCCTATGCTTGTTGTCGTGAAGCTTGCCTATGCTTGTTTGTGTGAAGCTTGCCTATGCTTGTTGTTGTGAAACTTGCCTAAGCTTGTTGTGATAGCCTTTGTTGTATTTACGTACCGCGTCTCGATGGAGGGCGGTTGATTTGTTATGAGCGATTACACGAGTCGCGAGATGGCGAGGACACGTATTTCATTTGATTATACACGAGTCGCGAGATGGGAAGGGACACGTATTCCATCGATTATGCAGAGTCGCGAGATGGCGAGGACACGTATTTCATCGATTATACAAGAGTCACGAGATGGGCGAGGGACACGTATTCCGTCGATTATTCGAGTCGCGGGATGGCGGGACACGTATTTCATCTGGTTATCATCATGTCTCTGCTTTATATGAACTATTATGATTTCATTCTGATCTTTTCTGATTTCACATACTTAGTACTGTTATGCGACCTCGCCGAAATTGCGTTAAATCTGCGCGGTGAAATACATCGGTTGTGGATCTCGCTCATAGGATCACAGATTCGGCGTGTCGGAAGCCCCATTTCTTGAGGCTTATCTTTTGGTATGTTACCACTGATGCAGCAGATTCTTATACATTGGGGTATGGCGGGGCCTGTCCGTCATAGGCTATTGTAAAAATCTTAAGTGCATGTATTGTTGTGGGCGGGGTTTGTAAAAAGGATAAGCTGTTCGGGTATTTATGTATATATATGATGAAGGCAAGCTATTTTTGGTTGGCTTTGTTTATTTATCTTGTCTCTTAATTCATGTTCATGTTTTATTTCCTGATTTTCTCGATGTTGTATCACTAGGGTGCAGGTAAGGCACGATCCACGGGCAGGTTGGAGTCGTGATACCTAGTATCCCTAGTAGTATTCCAAAGTTATTTCAATACTAGGAGCACGGAGATACTACTTTTTTCCAATAGTCGCAAAATGAAACCCTAGAAAAATCTTCATAGCTTGGATGAAATGTTAAGAGAAGTTTTTTAGAAACTTCTAAGGGTCGCTTGGAGCGGGTTGGAGCGTAAGGATTTGGAGCTAAACGTTGCTCAGGATCGACTTATAATCGTGGATAATTTTGGGCTTATCGAGGTAATGATCTATGTCCCCCTATTGTAATTGGATATTACATGTTGTAGTAGTTATACTTGAGTATATTATATGAGGAAAGAAGATTGATAGAATTGAACTGTATTTACATTGGTTTGTATTCTGATGAACTTGTAGTATTATTGTGGGAAGTGTTATGCATGTCAGGTTAGGCGTGTAACCCATTTGGAGTTGTTGGCTTGGTAGCGGGCCTTGATAGAGGAGAGATTTATGTGGTTACGAGGGAGGTCTTTGCGAATTTTAGTAGAATAAGGAACCTTGTACTTAGAATTGTTCTGAAGAGATCTAGAGGTTGATAGGCGTTTTGTGGCCTTTATAGGTTGAAGTACTACGAGTAGCGTATTCTACTTGAAGGGTGGAAAAGGCTAAGCGGGGTTATAATACTTTGGGCGTTTTGCTAATTATCGATAATCGTCGAGGTATGTGAACCTCTTCCTATCTTTTCTAGCATGATTGTTGTGAAATATGTAGTCTGATAGGCGTCGTGTGCTAAGCGAGTTTTGGTTGGTTTAAAACATAAAGTGTTATAATAGCTTTATGGGAAGTTAGTTATAACGACTTTATGTAGGTAAAAGAATGGTTTATTGATTTTAGAAGTTAAGAGACTTGATCTTGAAAGATAAGTGACTTGACTTAATTGACTTGATATGAATTTTGTTAAAAGTTGTGAAACCTCATTAAGTGAGTAATGAGTACTTGGTTTTAAAGAATAATGTTATATTGATTTCGTAAATGGGAATAAGTATTGAACAAACCACTGCAGCGTTAATAAAGGAAAATGTATTGACAAATAATTAATTATATTAAAACCAGTAGAAACCTCCATCTGCATAGAAGCTAAAATAAGAGAAAATTGTATTACATTTCTAGATCATGTTTGCTTTAATAAGATTGTTATAAGCAAGTATAACTACTCATGTAGTCATATGTTACTCAATTGTTTTAAAAGAGATTATGTTATTAAGTGATTAAGACTATGAACTATGAAATCTTTGAAAATAAGAGACTTGAGTAATTGAAGTTATGCGGCTTGAACTTTTGGAAAAGAACGTTGTTACTTGACTTTAAAAAGGGAAAGTGTTTTGGTTTAAAAGGAAGGCATGGTAGTGTCTTAAATGCATTTTAGAAGAGGTTTAAATGTTATGGCGATTACACCTCGAGTCCCGTTAGATGGGCGAGACATGTATCTTCTGCGATTTGACATCGAGTCGTGAGATGGGCGAGATATGGCGATTTGACATCGAGTCCCGTGAGATGGGCGAGATATGGCGATTTGACACGAGTCCGTGAGATGGGCGAGATATGGCGATTGACAAAGTCCCATGAGATGGGGTGGGAATGTGACCATCTGATCCGACAGAGTCCCATGAGATGGCGGGATTGTGACCATCTGATTCCACTCGAGTCCCGTAGGATGGGCGAGACATGTTATCGTATCACTGCGATTTATACCTAAGCTGCCGCGGTGAGGAAGGAGTTCCACGGCGCGAGGATGACTTGGAGGGCGTGAGTCCCTGACTTGACATGACTTCTTTTATGTAGTAAACTGTAGTTTGGTTATCATACATGTCTCCGGTTTTATATAGACTTTCATGATTTCATTTCTGATATTTTGATTTCACATACTTGGTACTGTTATGCGACCTCCGGAGGCTGCGTTCATCTGCGGTAGAGAGTACATCGGTTGTGGATCCTCGCTCATAGGATCACAGTTCAGCGGTTTGGGAAGCTCCGTTTAAGAATTTGAGGCTTATCTTTGGTATAGTCCCCTGTCATTGTAAGTACTTGTACATTCAGGGGTATGGCGGGGCCCTGTCCCGTCATAGTTATGGTTACACTCTTAAGTGCAGTAATCTTGTTGTGGCGGGGTTGTAAGGGATGTAGCTCGGTTATATATATATGCGAGAAAGGTGGCCGTTTTGGTTAGCCTATTTTCTTATTGTATATCTTGTTTCATGTGTAAGTTTTATTTCCGTGATTTTCTCGATGTTGTATCACTAGGGTGCGGGTAAGGCACGATCCAGGCCGAGAGTCGGGTCGTGACATTAGCTATGCCAAGTACCAGCATATCATGTACCAAACACACGTAAAATCATTCATTTTAACTATGCCAAGGTACGACATATCATGTACCAAACACGTATAAAGTCTTTCATTTAACTAAACCTAGGTACCAATCTTGTATAACAAATATTAAAATGAACTTTCCTTTTAGAAATCGTGGTACAACATATCATGTACCAATCACATATAATAAACTTTCCTTTTAGAAATGTGTGGTACGACATATCATGTACCAATCACGTATAATAAACTTTTCCTTTTAGAAATGTGTGGTACAGCATTGTTATACCCGTATTTCAGTATATGCGTGAAATCGTACTAGTTTAGCCTTAAAGTTTAGGCTTGGGCGATTTTTTGGGCACAACTCGCAGCGAATAGTTTCAAATGAAAGCGTTTCCACGGCTTTGTAGGGTAAATTCGGCTATGCCATTTCTAATTTTTGCGGATTTTTAGAGGCGAAACATTTTGGACCAGCGGGAGGCGACACTTGTCACCTCCGATTGATGGACTTGAAATCGTCCGTTTGGGCGATTTGGACTTAGTGTTACGTTTTTGTGCCTTGTGCACAAGTCGAGAGTTAGTAGGATATTTGTGTGGAGTAAATCTTCACTACACTTGCACTTGTCTTAATCTTGGCCATTGGTTGGCCACAACTGACCTATAAATACCCTTAAGATGAAGAGTTCTTCGTCCACAAATCTTTCAAGTCTTGAAAATCCTCTCCTCTCCCCAGGCCTTGTTCGTCAAACACTCCACTCCCTTGTGAAGTTTGGCGGGGCTACCCACTGCTGGCAAATCTACCCCCTCCCTTGGTAGAAAAGTTGCCTTCTTGTATTGTTATAATGCCCAAATACCTAGCCCAAATCCTTAGTACTTAGTAGAAGTTGTGAAGAACTTCTAAGGTTTCCTTGGGCATACAACTTAGGAGCAAAACCTTGCTCGAGCGTGACTTTATCTAGGATATTATTGGGCTTACAGAGTAACTAATCCTAACCCTCTTTTGAATTAGAGAATACTTCTTTGTTGTAGTATAAGAATAAGTATAAATACTTAGAAGAATATTGCGAGTATAGAATTGGTATTATCACGATGAAGGGTTTAAAGAAGAATAATCAAATTGTACTTACATAGAATTTGTTTTCACAGTGAACTTGAGTAGCTCAGGGTAGGGAAGTGCTTTGCAGACTTTCAGTAGAATTGTGAACCCTCTGTTTAGAATGACCTTGAGTAGTCTTTGATAGATATCTGTGACTATTATAGGTGACTCTCTGCGCGACATATTGACTTGGTGGTGGTTTTATTTGAGAAGGTATGTGATTCTTCCTAAAGCATGATATTTTACAATATATATGTAGTGCGGTAGGCGTGCGTGTTAAGCGAATAATAACTACGACAATGCCTCGGCTTAAGCACTGAATAATACTTACGGCAATGCCTGGCTTAAGCACTTTGAATAATAAAGAATGAAAGCATTTCAAAAGAATCTTGAATCATTTTTCTGAAGAGAACTAATTGGTTTTAAAGCGAAGCTTAAAGAGTTATACTAGCTTTATGGGAAGTTAAGTATAACCACTTAAGGTTGATAAAAAAGCAGTTTGCCTATGTGTTTATATGGACTTATATTGAATTGTGAAAAGAATAATAAAATGGTTTGATAAGTAGACATGATATGATGCTATGTGTGTTAGTGTCTTTATGTGACTTGTGTAAAGAAGTCAGTCTTACTTATGCTTATGTTGTTTTGAACTATAATTTGTGTTAATCTTATATCACTCACCTCTTGAGATGATCTGGGGTTAAAGCGCCTCCGATGCGGGGTAGACTCGGCGATGCAGGACCGTGATTCGAGAATACCTCATGCGGGTCGAGGGCCTATGCGAACTACGAGAGTTCGAGTTAGTATGCGGGGTTATACCTCATGCGGTCTATGTGGCCATGCGGACAGCGAGTCGGGGCGTTGCAGGAGTAGCTACCCTCGATGCGGGGTTATACCTCATGCGGGCTATGTGAGTGGCCTATGCGGACTCGGAGTCGAGTTAGTCTTGCGAGAATGATAATATGGCGAGTGGCCTGCTTTGATCATTCGCGGACCTAGAAAAGACACATTACGATTTACCTATTGTTGCTCTTGTTTATGATGTGGCACTATGCGGTCCCTTAGTTGTTTCATACATACTTGCAAACTGATTTTAAAATGATATGTTTTCATTTAAGTATTTCTGATTTCATATACTTAGTACTGTTATCTTGACCTCGCCCTTGAGCTGCGTTCATCTGCATGGTAAGAGCGGCAGTGCTAGATCCTCGTCTTAGGATCTCTGCGTTGGTGTCGGGAGCTCCGTCTTTTCGGAGGCTCTGCTTTTGGGTATGATTTCCTGTTGTAGATAGTTTTATGATCGAGGGTATGGCGGGGCCTGTCGCCATAGTTGTATATTTCCTTAAGTGCATGTAGTCATGATGTGCGATTTGGATATAGCTTTGCTAAACCATATTTATGTATATATGCGAAAGCGCGTTTTCTCACATAAGGCGTATCTTATTTTATAAAGCTGTTTCATGTCTTGCTTTATATTTCCGTGATTACTCGATGTATGACTACTTGGGTGCCCGGTAAGGCACGATCCACGAACCGGAATGGAGTCGTGACAAAAGTGGTATCGAGCGATTAATCCTCGGAAAGTGTCTGACCGTATCTAGTAAGTCTTGATTATCGGTGTGTTGTGCACCACGCAATGTCAGGAGGCTATAGGATATTTAGGATTGGTTTCCACTCTTCTTACTCTGAGATCGTGCTTTAGAGCTGTGTTAAAGTTGGACCCCTCTAACGTATTCCTTTCTATACTTGATTATGCCTCGCGTAAGGCAACCGGGCGAGAAGGGCAAAGCGAGGAGGCGCGATCGGACAGAGATTCTGAGGGCTCGAGCCCGATCTATCTGCGACGGCGAGTTCTATGGCGCCGCCCGGCCGAACTACGATGCCGTACCTCGTCCCACGGCTGAGGCGGAGAGTTAGGAGTCTGAGAGATAACTTGACTATTGGCTAGAAGTTGTGGCGAATCGAGATAAATTTGAATCTGGCGATTCGATTCGGCCGGTCGAACCCGTGGTACACGAGGCGAATAGTTTGAGCTACGAGATTTCTTGAGTTGTAGCCCGCGAGTTTCTGGTGGCGGGAGGATGATCGCGAGAGTTCATCCGTCGGCTACGAGAAGGATCATGCGGTGATCGAGGCCTCGGAGGCAGTCTGTGACGCCGGTTCGCATCGGCTGCGTGATACCGCGATCGATTGGTTTGATTCATGGGAGTTATCCGGGAAACCGCAGCGTCCCACTACTTAGGATGAGTTCTCGAGGCTTTCCTCGCTCACTTCTTGCCTCGTAGATGAGGAGGCGCGGTGATAGATTTTTCTTTGAGGCGAGAAGGGCCTTGTCGGGAGTACAATGTCGAGTTTGATTCATTGGCTCGATATGTCCCGGCATTAGTAGCGATATGGAGGATAGGGTGCGCTACGTCACGGTCTAGATGATTATATGGCGAGTCATATGCGGGTGTTTCTCTCGGCGGGTATGGACATTACGCATGCGAGCTCATGCCCTTGGATGCGAGGCGCGAGAGTCGGCGAGTGGGCGACGGCGGCGAAGAAGGCGGGGCGGGAGGGTCTTACGGTGGCTATCGTGGTGGCGGCCTCGGCGGCGATCTGGGTGCACCACGGCGGCTGAGCACTCTGCACCGTCCTCGGCCTGGCCCGAGTATTCGGCGGGCGGGGCGGGGCTTGGGCGTCGAGTAGCGAGAGTGCGGCGATCGGGACCACCCCGGTGTGGCCGTCGCGGTAGATCCCATTCTGAAGTGTGGTACTACTTTGGAGCTTATTCTGATTGTGGCAGCGGTCACTGCGGCTGTCAGGCCAGGCGTGGCGGTGGTAGAGCTCGACGCCGAGGTTACATTGCGGCTTCATCTCCTCTGATTACTCGCCCGGGCGAGGTACTCGTGGGTCGGCCAGTCGCGGCGGTCGTGGCTCGGGTCCCGATTCGCGGTCCTCGAAGCGCGTTTATGCTGTCGGTAAGCGGGATCGAGGCCTCGCGATGTCGTCGCGGTACCTTATCGATTTACAGGTTTGATGTGTATGCTTTGATAGATCGGGTTCTACTCTGTCATATATCTCCCACTTGTTGCTAGTAGGATAGGGATAGAGCACGTGTCCATGGACCACTTTCGAGGTAGCTACGCGATGGGTGATTCGGTGGTAGCTCGGCGGGTATATAGAGCTTGTCTGTGACCATTCTGATCGTCGGACCCTGGCGGACTTGATAGAGTTGGAGATGATTGATTTCGGCGTGATCATGGGGATGGATTGGCTAGCTTGCTATGCCAATGTAAGCTGAAGAGAGAGAGTAATGCAGTTCGGTTTCTGAGGCCGGTTGTTGAGTGGGAGAGAGCACGGTATCGTAGAAGGTAGGTTTATTTCCTACCTCAAGGCTAGGAAGATAGTGCGGAAGGGTATATCTACCATCTCGTTCGGGTGTTTGATCTTGAAGCTGCGGTACCAGATTTTCGTCGATTCGGTGGTGAGAGAGTTCCAGGCGTGTTTCAGGCGACCTCGGTATCCTCACGAGAGGAGATCGAGTTTTGTATAGATGTGTTGCGGACACTCGGCTTTATTCCATTCGCCATGAGAATGGCACTGCCGAGTTGAGAGAAAGAAGGACCGGTGAGAGATTTCTTTGGAGAAGGGTTTTATCCGGACCTAGTGTTTCTCGCAGAAGCGCGGTATTGTTCGTGAAGAAGAAGGGCGGGGCAGCTGCGCGTGTGTGTTGACTTCTGACGGTGAACAAGGTGACCATTAAACGAATACCCCTTCCGAGATTGATGATTTGTTCGACGATTGCGAGCGCGAGATGTTTCTCGAGATTGATCTACGGTCGGGCTATCATCAGTGCGAGTCGAGAGAGGTGGATGTCCCCAGAATTGCATTCGGACGGTATGGGCATTATGAGTTGAAGTCATGTCTTTTGGGTTGACGATACTCGGTGGTATTCATGGATTTGATGAGCAAGTGTTCAAACCATTTTTGGACACGTTTGTGATAGTGTTCATTGATGATATCTTGGTTTATTCGCTCGGAAGCGAGGCGTCATGCGGAACATTTGAGGCTGTCTTGTGATTCTCGAGACCAGCGGTTATGCGCCAAGTTTTCCAAATGTGAGTTTTGGTTGACTTGATGGCGTTTCTTGGGCATATTAGCCGGGTGATGGCGTTAGTGGATCTGGCGAGATCGAAGCGATCGGGACTTGGCCTGAACCCTTACTCAACGAGAGGTTCGTAGTTTTACGGGCCTTGCGAGGATATTATCGGCGGTTCGTGGAGAAGTTTGCTTCTATCTACGCACCGTTGACTAGGTGACTCGGAAGCGGCCAAGTTTGATGGTGATGCTTGTGGCGAGGTTTCGATTCTTTGAAAGAAGGCGGCAGCGCCCGTTCTTACTCTTCCGGAGGTCGAGATGGTTATGTTGTATTGTGATGCGTCGGGCATCGGGTTGGGATGCGTGTTGATGCGGCATGGCGGGGTTATAGCATATCGTCCGGCGGTGAAAAACATGAGGAACTACCCAGCGTGATTTGGAGTTAGCGGTGTGATTCCGCTTTGAAGATGCGGAGGCCTATTTGTATGGGGTTCACGTGGATATTTTACGGACCACAGAGCCTCGGTATATCTTGACTAGAGGAGGCTGAACTTCGGCGAAGGTGGTTAGAGTTGCTTAAGGATTACGATGTTGATATCTGTACCACGGGAAGGCGATGTTGTGGCGGATGCTCTTAGTCGTATGTCGATGGGAGCCTATCGGATGTGCGACTAGAGAGGAGGGACATGGTTAAGTGATTTGCATCGATTAGCGAGCCTTGGTGTCGTTTGATTGATTACGATAGCGGTGGGGTTAGAGTTCGTGAGGTTCTTTGAGTCTTCCGTCGTCGAGGAGGTGAAGAGCAACGATTCGAGATCGGTTTTGACACGTTATCGTGTCTGACTCTTCGTGAGGCAAAGGTCCTTTTGAGTAGCTTTGATGGGGTGCTAAGGTTTGGCGAGTTGTGTGTTCGGATGTTTGAGGACTTGTGAGTTCTTGGGAAGCACCGGTAGCGCGTTACTCTATCCGTCGAAGTCGACCAAGATGTACCACGACCAGATCGTGTATTGGTGGGATGGCTTGAAGAGGGCGTTGCGAGTTAAGTAGCTCGGTGCGTGTTGTCGGCGGTGAAGGTAGAGCACGAGGCACGGTGGTTTATTCTGACGATTGAGATCCGACACGGAAGTGGGAGGTAATCAGCATGGACTTCATCAGGATTACCTGCTTTTCGGAGGAGACATGATTCTATATGGGTTATAAATCGGCGGTGTGAAATCAGCCCACTTTCTTCCGTCGGGGCGACTTTTGGTGAGGATTATGCGAACTTTACATCAGAGATCGTCGGTGCGTGATCCCTACTTGATCATATCGACGAGAGCCGGTTTACGGCTAAACGGAGAGTCGCTTCGAGAGGGTTTAGGGGCGGTGAGCACAAATCTGCATTTCATCCGCAGAGCAGACGGACGAGCGAGCGCGCTATCCGGACTCTTGAGGATATCTTTGCGAGCTGTGTTATTGACCAGTGGTAGTTGGGAGGATCATTTGCCTCTAGTTGAGTTCGCGTACAATAATAGCTACCACTCGGTATTCGGATGGCGCCTTACGAGGCCTTGTATGGGAGGAAGTGCGGTCGCCTATAGGTTGGTTCGATGTGGGCGAGAGTGCGGCTAGTGGGACCATATTTGGTGCAGCGAGCGATGGATAAGGTGAAGCTTATCAGGCGGCTATTGGACTCGAGTCGGCAAGTCGTATCACGAGATCATCGTCGTCGGCATCTTGAGTTCGAGAGTTCATGATTGGGTTTTCCTAAAGGTGTCGCCCATGAAGGGGTGATGAGATTCTGAAGAAGAGGAAACTTCGGCCCGAGTACGTTGGGCGTTTAGTTGTCGCGAGGTAGGCAAGGTTGCCTATGAGTTGGATCTGCCGTCCGTCTGGAAGCGGTGCATCCGGTTTTCACGTATCTATCTTTGAGAGATGTATCGGGGATCCGTCTAAGGTACACCGATTGCGATGTCCGGTGTGAGGGTTATCGTATGAGAGATTCCCATGCGATAGTCGATCGTCGGAGTTAGGCGTCTGCGGACGGGGCGTGGCTTCAGTCAAAGTCTTGTGGCGGAGCGAGCTCGGGGAGGAGATGGCGTGGGAAGCCAAGGAGGACATGAGGCGAAGTATCCTCACCTGTTCCCAGCGCCTCGGGTAATTCACTTTCCTACTTGTAAATTTTCGTTATCGTTTTTGCCTAAGTGTTGTTTTGTGGCGTGTGTGGCTTTTGCAAGCTATTTAAGTTATGAAGAACCTTATCGTTATCTGTCTTGGGAAGGAACATTCGGACGAATGTTTCTAAGGAAGGGAGAATGTTATACCGTATTTCAGTATATGCGTAAGAAATACGTCTGAGTTTAGCCTTAAAGTTTAGGCTTGGGCGATTTTTGGGCCTGACTACAGGCGAATAGTTTTCAGGCGAAAGCGTTTCCACGGACTTTCGTAGGGTAAATTCGGCTATGCCATTTCTAATTTTGCGGATTTTTAGAGAGGCGAAACATTTTGGACCAGCGGGAGGCGACCTTGTCACTCCGATTGATGGACTTGAAATCGTCCATTTGGGCGATTTGGACTTAGTGTTACCGTTTTTGTGCCTTTTGCACAAGTCGAGGAGTTGGTAGGATATTTGTGTGGAGTAAATCTTCACCTACACTTGCCTTGCACTTGTCTTAATCTTGGCCATTGGTTGGCCATTGCTTGACCTATAAATACCCCCCTTAAGATGAAGAGTTCTTCGTGCAAATCTTTCCAAGTCTTGAAAATCCTCTCCTCTCCGGCAGGCCTTGTTCGTCAAACACTCCCCCTCACTTGAAGTTTGGCGAGGGCCTACCCACTGCCTGGCCGAAATCTACCCCCTCCCTTGGTAGAAAAGTTGCTGAAGAACAAGGTTTCCTTGGATCATCTGACTTAGGAGCAAACCTTGCTCAGTAGCGACTTTATCTAGGATATTATTGGGCTTAGGGTAACTAATCCTAACCCTCTTTTGAATTAGAGAATACTTCTTTGTTGTAGTATAAGAATAAGTATAAATACTTAGAAGAATATTGCGATAGAATTGAGCTGTTATCACAGTAGAAGGGTTTAAAGAAGAATAATCAAATTGTACTTACATGGAATTTGTTTTCACGATGAACTTGAGTAGCTCGCTGGGTAGGAAGTGCTGCCCGGCTTTCAGTAGAATTGTGAACCCTCTGTTTAGAATGACCTTGAGTAGTCTTTGATAGATATCTGTGACTATTATGGTGACTCTGCGCGACATATTCGACTTGGCTGGTGGTTTTATTTGAGAAGGTATGTGATTCTTCCTAAAGCATGATATTTTACAATATATATGTAGTGCGGTGAGGCGTACGTGTTAAGCGAATAATAACTACGGCAATGCCTCACGGCTTAAGCACGAATAATACTTACGGCAATGCCTGCGCTTAAGCTTTGAATAATAAGAAGCGAAAGCATTTCAAAGAATCTTGAATCATTTTTCTGAGAAGAGAACTAATTGGTTTTAAAGCGAAGCTTAAAGAGTTATACTAGCTTTATGGGAAGTTAAGTATAACCACTTAAGGTTGATAAAAGCAGTTTGCCTATGTATTTATAACAGACTTATATTGAATTGTGAAAGAATAATAAAATGGTTTGATAAGTAGACATGATATGATGCTATGTGTGTTAGTGTCTTTATGGCAGCTTGTGTAAAGAGAGTCGATCTTACTTATGCTTATGTTGTTTTGAACTATAAGTTGTTGTGTTAGTACTATATCACTCACCTCTTGAGATGATATCGGGGTTAAAATTGTCCGTCTGGGGTAGACTCGAGTGATGCAGGACCGTGATTCGAGAATACCTCATGCGGGTCGAGGGCTTTATGCGAGCTACGAGAGTTCGAGTTAGTATGCGGGGTTATACCTCATGCGATGCATGTGGCATGCGGACAGCGAGTCGGGGCGTTGCCGAGGTAGCTACCCTCGATGCGGGGTTATACCTCATGCGGGCCTATGTGAGTGGCCTATGCGGACTCAGAGTCGAGTTAGGCTTGCGAGAATGATAATATGGGCGAGTGGCCTGCTTCGATCATTCGCAGCCTAGAAAAGACCTGTTACAGTTTACCTATTGCTGCTCTTGTTTATGATGTGGCACTATGTGTGGTCCCCTTGGTTGTTTCATACATACTTGCAAAACTGATTTTAAAATGATATGTTTTCATTTAAGTATTTCTGATTTCATATACTTAGTACTGTTGTCTTGACCTCCTTGAAGCTGCGTTCATCTGCGGTAGAGCGGCAGTGCTAGATCCTCATCCTTAGGATCTCTACGTTGGTGTCGGGAGCTCCGTCTTTTAGGAGGCTCTGCTTTTGGGTATGATTTCCTGTTGTAGATAGTTTTATCTGATCGGGTATGGCGGGGCCACTGTCGCCATAGTTATATATTTCCTTAAGTGCGTAGTCATGATATGCGATTTGGATGCTGCTTGCTAAACCGTGTTTATATATGCGAAAAGCGGCGTTTTCTCACATAGGCGTATGTCTTATTTTATAAAGCTGTTTCATGTCTTGCTTTATATTTCCATTGATTACTACGATGTATGACTACTTGGGTGCCCCGGTAAGGCACCAGTCACGGGCCCCGGAATGGGTCGTGACAAACATATCATGTACCAATCACATATAATAAACTTTTCCTTTTAGAAATGTGTGGTACCAACATATCATGTACCAATCACATATAATAAACTTTTCCTTTTAGAAATGTGTGGTACAGCATACCTTTCATTTTAAATCCTCATTTGGAAAATCAAGACACTTATCATATCAAGTATCATTTTAAATCATCTTTTGGAAAATCAAGACACTTACACTTTTACAACCAAGTGACTCATATTTTTAAAATCAAGTCAAGTATACTTTTAAAATCAAGTTACTATCGCCTCATGTACCACATGAAATCTAGATTCATTTAAAGCACGTATATCCACCGTACACTCATTTTATAAAGTTCATGCTCAATGAAGAAAGGAAGAGTCACATATTAACACTTGTAAATGCAGCAACTCGATAATCTAAATTCGTCTCGCTCCTCTTGTCACGCCCGAACCGGGCGTGGCGGTGCCTACACAGGCACCCTACTACCTTAACAACACAAGTAAACTGCGGAATTTAAATAACACCTCTTTTTTTTTTAAAACCAACATACGTGCAAGGGCAAAGCCGACAAGGCTGCCATATAATATACATAATAAAAAGACACAACACTGTACATGAGTCCAATCCCACATATGAATACAGACCTCTAAGAGTTTTACTGAACTATGACGGGACAAGGCCCCGCCGTACCCATAACTGTACAAAATCCTGTACTGAAGAATCTTATACCAAAAAGATAAACTCTTGAATAGATGGAGCTATCCAAAAACTACGGCGGTCCTGCATGCGAATCACCAAGCTGCGTACCTAACACTGCGGGCATGAGCAGCCCCGAAGAAGTCGATTACAGTGCAAGTATGGAGCAGAGACAAGATACGATAACCAAATCATAAGCGTATAAAAGAAATGGCGGGGCAAGTATAAAAATGAAATACGAGATCCTACGTGCCATTTTAACTCACGAAATCAATCGTATATTAGCAGTTCTTTTCCTTCTTTCAATGAAATTAACATCATATTCTTACGTACTTACTTTAAGGATTTAATCAAGTTTTCCACATAACTTACATATCTTACATAACATAATCCGCTTTATGGAGGACTGCTTATTTGGGAGCTTACTTTGATTATCAATGCGTGATAACGTGTCCGCCCATTTGCGAGACACGGTGTCTTGATGAATCATGTGACATAATCAGGCCGCTTTGTAGGGCTCGGTGTCTTGTGTAATCATGTAGCATGTCCGGCCGCTGTGGGCTCGGTGTAATGTGGAATCATGTAGCATAATCCGGCCGCTTTGTGGAGCTCGGTGTAATGTGGAATCATGTAGCATAATCCGGCCCGCTGTGGAACTTCGGTGTAATGTGGAATCATGTAGCATAATCCGGCCGCTTTGTGGAGCTCGGTGTAAGATGGCGTAACGGCCTATGTGTAGGCTCGGGTAATATGGCGTGTCAGGCCTATGTGTAGGCTCGGTGTATCTCATAACGTGTCAGGCCCATTTGTAGGCTCGGTGTATTTCATAGCATGTCAGGCCTATTTGTAGGCTCGGTGTGATGTTCACTTACATAACATTTTTAAACCATCTTTTCACTTCTTCTTAAGTCGTCATATGACTTCCCGTAAAGCTATTATAACAACCGTTCATTTTTAGAGAACTTAAGACAACTTTTATTCTTTCAACATTAGGAAAACTAGACCCAAAATACTACGTGCATACATACTTAAAAGAATCATAAAACTCCTTTCTTTTTAAAGCTCAAGTCACCGCTCTTTTGGAAACCATCTTCTTAACTTTTGAAATAAATTAAAGCCATACTTTTTAAAGTTTAGTCATTTCCACTCATAAAATCAAGGCTTATAGTATTAACCCCTCGTAGCATACATCCTTTAAAATCATATCGCTTAAAACTTTAAAATTCTTAAAAGACAATCAAAGTTCGTTGTCTTAAAACTTCATAACATACATTCTTTAAAGTCCATTTACTTATACTTAGAAAATCATATAACCTCCACTTTTAAAATCAATCCCCTTTTCACATATAAATTCAAGTCATTTTTTAAACATAAAATCAAGACACATAGCTTTAAATCAAATCTCATAACTTTCTAACCATTCTTACCAACATCTCCCATAAGACATGGTAAGGACTTAGGACAATTTAAACATACTTTTAACTTAGAATAAACAATGTGAATACTTCTTAACTTCTAAGAGTAGAAGGAATCATGAAATACTATCACATGGATATTTCATACGTAGGATCATGCCAAAGAAAGAAGAGGTTCACATACCTCGCGACGACTAGCGACAAGTTGCAAAATGCTCCCATGTACTTAATCCTTGTGTTACACCCCGTATTTATAGGACATGTTTTAAGAACGTACGTAAGAATCCCAAATGATAAGATTTGAGACTTGTAAAAAAATTTATCGGAATTACGGAATTGTCGGAAAACGTAATATTGTGACGAATGGGAGGGCGACACGTGTCACCCCCCCCCCCTTATGGTGCCTTGGACTAATTAGGCAAGGTCAAAAGGGTCATTTGACCTTTGCTAGGATGACTAAGTCTTGCAACTTGAAGAGCTTGAGATAATTGACTTGGTCAATGGGACCACAAGACTTGATATTTAATAAGACCTCATCCAAACCACCCATTTGTTTACATATTGACCCTCCATTGTGCTATATAGTAGTACTAGTAGCAAGACATAGT
Organism: Przewalskia tangutica; assembly: GCA_029844215.1. NCBI lineage: Eukaryota > Viridiplantae > Streptophyta > Magnoliopsida > Solanales > Solanaceae > Przewalskia > Przewalskia tangutica. The sequence goes on from JAQGDG010000151.1 coordinate 269,680, forward strand.
CCAACACTTAGAAAAATTTCAAGAATTTGAAGAACACGTGGTTGATGCTCTCGGGTTCACTCCTTGGAGAAAAGAATTTTTTTTGTTTCTTGTCCATTAAGCTCCACACTTTAAACCAAGGTTCTTGAGTGTATTGTGAGTGTATCTCAATAGAAAAATCTCGGAAAAAGATAGTTTTCGTATTAGTCGCAAGGTGAAAACCTAGTTGCTTTCTAGGTTTTGTTTGGAAGATTTAAGGGAAATTTGTTGGTATTGTTCTAAGGGTCTCAAGTAGCGGATTGAAGTGTCTTGAAGAGGCTCTAAGTTGCTAAGGAGCGATTTAGGATTTGGAGTTGGATTAAGATTCGTTGAGGTATAATCTTGTCTCTTAAAAGTGTTACAAGATTATATATATATTGTTGTTGTTAGCTTTACATGTTGCTAGCATGAAGTATATGTGTTGAAGTTTATAAGTATTATGGATTGATTGTAGCCTTAAAAATTCGAAATGTAATGTAAGCCATGTGAAGTTGGATTACAATTTGGTCGTTTACTAGAATCGTCGCATGTTACTTACTTGAAGATTATAGTATTATAATCGTTTGCGACTTGATATCATGTTATGCTAACAATTTGGATTGAAATGGAAATTGGATACGAAGTGAGGTTGTAGTACCTCAAGTTTGCCGAATTGGCCTAGTAATTGTATTAGTTTGATATCTTTTGTGGTGCGGGATTTTACACGTCTAGTAGGCGTGTAATCCCCTATTGTTCATTGAATTGTTTGGGCCTTAAATGTGGCGTGTTTGGTTATTGAATTCGGCCTTGAAAAAGGTGGCAAAGTAAGTAGAAACAAAGGAGGTGTTGTCCGATTTTCCGTAGAATTTAGTGACTTAGCACTTAGAATATTCTACGTTTGAAGTAAGAGATTAATGGACGTATTGTGGCCATTATAGGTTGAAGTACTAAGTATAGCGTATCCTACTTGAAGGATGGAATAGCTATCAAGGTTGAAGTACTTTGGAGCATTTTGCTACTTGTCGATAATCGTCGCGAGGTATGTGAACCTCTTCCTTCCTTTGGCATGATTCTATGTATGGAATATACCTGTGGTATCATTTCATGTTTCCTTCTACTCTTAGAAGTTAAGAGGTAGTTGTGTGATTTACTCTATATAAAGTTTATGTCAAAGTTATCCTAAGTCCTTACCGAGTCTTATGGGGGATGTTGGTAAGAGTCGTTAGGAGGTACTTTGGAGCCAAGTGGACTTGGCTAATTTATGGCACGAATGAGAATAAGTATCGAGCAAGCCATTGCAACGTTAATAAAGGAAAATGTAATGACAATTGATTATATTAAAATGAGTATAATTCTCCATCTGCATAGAAGCTAAGATAAGACAAAATTGTATTACATTTTCTAGATCATGACTGCTTTAATAAGATCGTTATAATCAAGTATAATCTACTCACACTCATAAGGCATATGTGCTTAACTTAAAGAATTTACGTTATGAAGTTTTAAGACTGTGAACCTTAGACTCATAAAAGGTTAAGAGACTAATTGTATTTTGAAAGTTAAGAGAATTGATTTGAAAGTATATAATACTTGGTTTTAAAAAGTAGAAGTCTCTTGGTTATAAAAGGAATGAGTTTGTCTAAAACCATAAAGGGTTATAACGGCTTTATGGGAAGTTGGTTATAACGGCTTTATGGAAGGTTAAGAGAATGGTTTTCTCTAATAAGGTAAACAAAGAAATAACTTGAATTAAGGAAGGGCAATTTGATTTAAGGGTCACTTGATTTAGAAGCGGAGAAATGTATTTCTAAAAGTATCGTGACTTATGTGAAATGTACACAAGCCTTGATACTACGGATGTTAGTATCTTGGGGTTTTATATGAAAAGGAATCTTTTAAAAAGAATGGAAGTACGTAGTACTTGGGGTTAAATTCCCGGATTTTTATGTGTGAAACGAAAGTGCCATGAGTTTATAAAAATAGAAGTCTAAAGGTTTAATGAACTTGCCTATGTTTGCTTGTGATAGCTTTGAGTGCAAGTATTATATGTTTACGTTGTCGTGACTCTCAGTTGGAGGGCCGGCTGTCTTGTTGTAAGTTTACTTGGGCGTACCGACAGTGATGTGGGATTCCACGGGTATGCTTCCATTATGATTGATCCTTGGACATGGTTATACGATGTGGGATTCCGGGGCATGTGACCAGGAGGCGGGTTAGATTCGGTTGTTTTATTACTATGGCCATGCTTATACGATGATGGATTAGGCGTGCGACCGTGCTATGTCGATTATTACTCCGTGGGCTGGCTCACTATGAAGACATGTACCCGCGATGAGGATTAGGGCATGTTATATTATTACTCCATGGGCTAGCTCCCGTGAAGACTGCGCTACGATGAGGATCGAGGAGCGCGTTATGTCGTACTTATCGATGAGGATTAGGGCATGCGGCCACGTTATATATATATATATATATGTTGTATATGTGTACGCCGACATTGAGGTGGTATGCCACGGGCGCGTAACATGTTTATATGTTACACTTATGATTGTTGGCAGTGATGGGGGATTCCACGGGCACGCTTTGATATTTGTGTGATTTGATCGCGTCCTAGATTGGGCCGGGTAGTATATGCGTCCCTCCATAAAGGGCCGGATTATGTTAGGAAAGATAAGTAAGTTATATGGTAATGAACTTGACGATTTTTCCCAAGTATGTAAGTAAGAATGTGACTATAACTTTTATTAAAAATGGGAAAAGATAATAAGGTAATGTTAAGTTCTTAAGTGGTAATGACACGACAGGATCTGGTATGTGCTTCTTTTATACTTGCCCCTGTCATTCTTTTGTACAGTTATGATATGTTTACTGTACGTTATTTCTGTTCCATATTAAATTTTTGTTATGCGGCCCTTGAAGTGCGTTCATGCCGCGAGTTTTAGGTACAGGTTGGTGATCCTTACTCTTAGGATCTCGGTTGATTTTGGGAAAAAGCTCCATTTGCTCGGAGGCTTATCTCTTGATGCAGTTTTCCACGAGGTTGTAGATTCATGTATATTGGGGTATGGCGGGGCCCTATCCACACTATTATTATGTTAAAACTCTTAGAGTGCGTAGTCACATATTGTGGGTCGGTTTGTAAAGGAAAGAGGCAAGCTGCTTGGTTGTATATATGTATGTCGGGAAGGTAGCCTATCGGCTAACTTTGTTGTTTTACTTACATTGTTTTTTTTTGTATGTTTCATGTATGTTCCTGTGTTTTTGTCTGATTTTTACCTGTATGGGTGCCCATGTAGGGCACGATCGTGAGCTTGAGGGTCGGTCGTGACAAAAGTGGTATCGAGCAATTAGTCCTCGGAAAGTGTCTGAGACCGTGTCTAGTAGAGTCTTGATTATCGGTGTGTTGTGCACCACATCTATGTCGGGAGGCTGCGAGACATTTAGGATTAGTTTCCATTCTTCTCTCTTTGAGATCGTGCGGTGAAAGTGTCTAGTAGGTTGAATCCTCTCGACCCGCTTCTTATGCAGCGATTATGCCTCGCGGAGCGGACCGGGGCCCAGAAGGGCAAAGCGGCGGCGAGGCGCTAGTGGTATGAGTTACGGGACTCGAGCACAGACTATGCACGAGGTAGTAGGCGGATCGGCGAGTTCAATTCGCCGGCGATATTAGAAGGCCGTGGCGGCGGTAGCTCAGAGGTTTGATACGAGCCTCGATTCCGCGACGAGCGAGTTTAGAATTATGGAGAAGCAGTCGGACTATTGACTAGCATAGTGGTAGGCGGCGGCGAGGCGATTAGCTAACCAGTAAGCGGTTTGAGGATTCGGTATTTTACAGGTTGTAGTCCACGAGAGTTTATGGTTGAGATCGAGGAAGATCCTCGAAGTTCGTTCAGCGGCTCTGACGGACTATGCAGTGTTTAGGGCCTCGGATCTGAGTCGATTGTGTTAGCTTCTTACAGGATTCTGCGATATTGCGTTGGCTAGTTTGAGTCTTGGGATTTGTCGAGAGAGGTGTGGGTGCTCGTCGGCGATTTGGAATGAGTTCACGGAGGCCTTTCTTGATCACTTTTTGCCTCACGAAATGAGAGAGCCCGTGTTGATAGATTCTTGTCATTGAGGCGAGAATGGGAGGACCGTCGAGAATACAACACAGGTTTGACTCGTTGTCGGTATCACGCTGTATTGTGGGCGATATGGCGGACATAGTTCACGCTATGTGATGGGGCTAGGCCGTCGTATGATTCTTGCGTGCACAGGAGTAGCCGCCCGGCCCGGTATGGATATTACGGAGATGCGAACTTATGCACAAGGATCGAGGCGAGAGAGAGAGGACTGCGCGATCCGGCCCAACGAGGCGGGGCGGCGAGTTCGAGGTAACTTTCGGCGGGCGGCCTCGACATCGAACTAGGTCTAAATTTCAGTAAACGCAGTGCTCCTTCGATCTTACGGCGGAGGATTTAGTCGCGGGGATATTCGGGAGCAGTCGGGGCTCGAGCTCTGAGTTCCGAGATGTCGAGAATAGTAGCGAGGAAGCCACGCTTTGCCGGTGTGGTCACGTAGTAGATTCCATTGTAGGGAGTGTCGTACTCTTGACGATTTGTTATGCTTGCGGCTAGCGAGCCATTCGTGAGGTATCCGACCGGAGGTGGCGGTGGGATAAGCGCGATCTCTTTGGATCGATTGCGGGTTCTTAGCCTTCCATAGCTAAGCGGGATGTTTATGCATGGCGGCCGTGTGAAGTCGTGGTGGAAGTTCCCAGTATTAGCGGTCCTTTGAACCGCCTATATGATTTCAAGTATGTCTTTGGCCCTTTAGAAACTTGTATGCATGATAAAGTTGTGGTATGTTTTAAGTGTCATAAACAGATTATATTGAGACTATGTATATGCTAGAAGGAGTTGGAAGTACGAAAAGATAATCTCTTTTGGACTTATGATGGACGGATATGCGTGTGCAAGGTATTAGGGCCATGTGTGGCATTATTGGTATGTCGGGGTGGTAAAAAAGGAAACTATGTCACTAATTATAAGTTTGACTCCGAAAGAACATTCGGGGACGAATGTTTCTAAGGGGGGAAGAATGTTACACCAGTATTCTGGGACATGTTTTAAGAACGTACGTAAGAATCCCAAATGATAAGATTTGAGACTTGTAAAAAAAATTATCGGAATTATGGAATTGTCGGAAAACGTAATATTGTGACGAATGGGAGGGCGACACGTGTCACCACCCCCCCTTATGGTGCCTTGGACGAATTAGGCAAGGTCAAAAGGGTCATTTGACCTTTGCTAGGATGACTAAGTCTTGCAACTTGAAGAGCTTGAGATAATTGACTTGGTCAATGGGACCACAAGACTTGATATTTAATAAGACCTCATCCAAACCACCCATTTGTTTACATCTTGACCCTCAATTGTGCTATATAGTAGTACTAGTAGCAAGACATAGTCCAACACTTAGAAAAATTTCAAGAATTTGAGGAACACATGGTTGATGCTCTCGGGTTCACTCCTTGGAGAAAAGAAATTTTTTTGTTTCTTGTCCATTAAGATCCACACTTTAAACCAAGGTTCTTGAGTGTATTGTGAGTGTATCTCAATAGAAAAATCTCGGAAAAAGATAGTTTTCGTATTAGTCGCAAGGTGAAAACCTAGTTGCTTTCTAGGTTTTGTTTGGAAGATTTAAGGGAAATTTGTTGGTGTTGTTCTAAGGGTCTCAAGTAGCGGATTGAAGTGTCTTGAAGTGGCTCTAAGTTGCTAAGGAGCGATTTCGGATTTGGAGTTGGATTAAGATTCGTTGAGGTATAATCTTGTCTATTAAAAGTGTTATAAGATTATATATATATTGTTGTTGTTAGCTTTACATGTTGCTAGCATGAAGTATATGTGTTGAAGTTTATAAGTATTATGGATTGATTGTAGCCTTAAAAATTCGAAATGTAATGTAAGTCATGTGAAGTTGGATTACAATTTGGTCGTTTACTAGAATCGTCGCATGTTACTTAATTGAAGATTATAGTAGTATAATCGTTTGCGACTTGATATCATGTTATGCTAACAATTTGGATTGAAATGGAAATTGGATAAGAAGTGAGGTTGTAGTACCTCAAGTTTGCCGAATTGGCCTAGTAATTGTATTAGTTTGATATCTTTTGTAGGGCGGAATTGTACACGTCTAGTAGGCGTGTAATCCCCTATTGTTCATTGAATTGTTTGGGCCTTAAATGGGGCGTGTTTGGTTATTGAATTCGGCCTTGAAAAAAGTGGCAAAGTAAGTAGAAACAAAGGAGGTCTTTGTCAGATTTTCCGTAGAATTTAGTGACTTAGCACTTAGAATATTCTACGTTTGAAGTAAGAGATTAATGGACGTATTGTGGCCATTATAGGTTGAAGTACTAAGTATAGCGTATCCTACTTAAAGGATGGAATAGCTATCAAGGTTGAAGTACTTTGGAGCATTTTGCTACTTGTCGATAATCGTCGCGAGGTATGTGAACCTCTTCCTTCCTTTGGCATGATTCTATGTATGGAATATACATGTGGTATCATTTCATGTTTCCTTCTACTCTTAGAAGTTAAGAGGTAGTTGTGTGATTTACTCTATGTAAAGTTTATGTCAAAGTTATCCTAAGTCCTTACCGAGTCTTATGGGGGATGTTGGTAAGAGTCGTTAGGAGGTACTTTGGAGCCAAGTGGACTTGGCTAATTTATGGCACGAATGAGAATAAATATCGAGCAAGCCATTGCAGCGTTAATAAAGGAAAATGTAATGACAATTGATTATATTAAAATGAGTAGAATTCTCCATCTGCATAGAAGCTAAGATAAGACAAAATTGTATTACATTTTCTAGATCATGGCTGCTTTAATAAGATCGTTATAATCAAGTATAATCTACTCACACTCATAAGGCATATGTGCTTAACTTAAAGAATTTACGTTATGAAGTTTTAAGACTGTGAACCTTAGACTAATAAAAGGTTAAGAGACTAATTGTATTTTGAAAGTTAAGAGAATTGATTTGAAAGTATATAATACTTGGTTTTAAAAAGTAGAAGTATCTTGGTTATAAAAGGAATGAGTTTGTCTAAAACCATAAAGGGTTATAACGGCTTTATGGGAAGTTGGTTATAACGGCTTTATGGAAGGTTATGAGAATGGTTTTCTCTAATAAGGTAAACAAAGAAATAACTTGAATTAAGGAAGGGCAATTTGATTTAAGGGTCACTTGATTTAGAAGCGGAGAAATGTATTTCTAAAAGTATCGTGACTTATGTGAAATGTACACAAGCCTTGATACTACGGGTGTTAGTATCTTGGGGTTTTATATGAAAAGGAATCTTTTAAAAAGAATGAAAGTACATAGTACTTGGGGTTAAATTCCCGGATTTTTATGTGTGAAACGAAAGTGCCATGAGTTTATAAAAATGGAAGTCTAAAGGATTAATGAACTTGCCTATGTTTGCTTGTGATAGCTTTGAGTGCAAGTATTATATGTTTACGTTGTCGTGACTCTCAGTTGGAGGGCCGGCTGTCTTGTTGTAAGTTTACTTGGGCGTCAAGCGGTGATGTAGGATTCCACGGGTATGCTTCCATTATGATTGATCCTTGGACATGCTTATACGATGTGGGATTAGGCATGTGACCGAGGCGGGTTAGATTCGGTTGTTTTATTACCCATGGCCGTGCTTATCGATGAGGATTAGGGCATGCGACCATGCTATGTCGATTATTACTCTATGGGCTAGCTCCCGTGAAGACATGTACCTACGATGAGGATTAGGGGCATGTTATATTATTACTCCATGGGCTAGCTCCCCGTGAAGACTGCGCCTACGATGAGGATGCGAGGGCGCGTTATGGCCATGCTTATACGATGAGGATTAGGGCATGCGGCCACGTTATATATATATATATATGTGTTGTATATGTCTGTAATGTGCCCGCGGTGAGGTGGGATGCCACGCGCGTCACGTGGTTATATGTTACACTTATGGTATCGGCGATGATGGGGATTCCACGGGCACGCTTTGATATTTGTGTGATTTGATCGCGTCCCAGATTGGGCCGGGTAGTATATGCGTCCCTCCATAAAGGGCCGGATTATGTTAGGAAAGATAAGTAAGTTATATGGTAATGAACTTGCCAATTTTTCCCAAGTATGTAAGTAAGAAAGTGACTATAACTTTTATTAAAAATGGGAAAAGATATTAAGGTACGGTTAAGTTCTTAAGTGGTAATGACACGGCATGATCTAGTATGTGCTTCTTTTATACTTGCCCCTGTCATTCTTTTATCTGATTATGATCATTTCTTTGCGTTATTTACATTCCATATTAAATTTTGTTATCTTGACCCCGGGGCTGCGTTCATGCCCGCAGGTTTTAGGTACACAGGTTGGTGATCCTTACTCTTAGGATCTCGGTTCAGTTTTTGGGAAAAAGCTCCATTTGCTCCGGAGGATTATCTCTTGGTACGGTTTTCCCTGAGGTTGTAGATTCATGTATATTCAGGGGTATGGCGGGGCCTGTCCATGCTTTATTGTTATGTTAAAACTCTTAGAGTGCTGTAGTCACATATTGTGGGTCGGTTTGTAAAGAAAGAGAAAAGCTGCTTGGTTGTATATATGTATGTCGGAAGGTAGCCACTGTCGGCTAACTTTGTTGTTTTACTGTTGTTTTATTTTGTAAGTTTCATGTATGTTCGCTGATTTTCTCGATGTATACTGTAAGGGTGCCCGGGTAGGGCACGATCGCGAGCAGGGTCGGTCGTGACACCTTGCTAGCTTTCCACCCTTGAGTAGAATCGCTACTCGTAGTACTTGACTATAATGGCCATGTCGTCCATTAACCTCTAGCTTCAAGCGTAGAATAATACTAAGTATACGGTCTCTTATTCTCACGGAAAATCGGGCAACACTTCCTTTGTTTCTACATACGTTGCCACCTTTTTCAAGGCGAATACAATAACCAAACATGCCACGTTTAAGGCTCGACATACCAACGATCAAAGGGATTACACGCCTTACAATACGTGTAAAATTCCGCCCCACAATTCTTACCAAGTAAGTTTAATATCCAAGCCATTCTCGGCTATATAAAAAATAACACAAAGTCTTTTCCAATTCTTTTCCAAATTCCAAGTTCTTAGGTCTAACATGTTATATAGTCATAGACAACTTCAACAACTACAATTTCCTTCTTTATATAACATGTGACAACTTATACTTATAATCAACTTGAATTGTAATCTTAATCCTAAACATGCTAGTTTCGGATTAGGGTTCCAATAGCCAATATACATATCAAACTTCATAATATAAACATCTCATGCTTGCTAATATCCATAGCTACAACAATAAGTAATCTTAATTACTAAAACGACAAGAATTATACCTTTACAAGCCCTTAAAATTTCAAAGATTCAAAGTCGCTCCTTAGAAATTCTTAGCTCCTTTCCTTTACGCTCCAATCCGCTATTTGAAGCCCTTTGAAGTTCACAACCAACTTCTCTTCCATTTCCAATCCAAAACTTGGAAAACTACTTAGGTTTTCGCCTTGCGGCTAACGTGAAAACGCCGTTTTTCCGAAATCTTTCTATTGAGATACCCTTACAATACCCTTAGGGACCTTGGGTTCAAGTCTTGTGAATAATGGAACAAAATTACAAAATTTTCTTGTGAGACAAGTGACAAAGTCGAGAGCACTCAAATGAAGAACAAAAATGTGTGAAATAATTCTAAGTGTTGAAGAGCTAGTCTTGCACTAGTGTGGTATATATAACACAATGAAGGGTCAAAATTATAACAAATGTGTGGCTTGGATGAAGATCATTAATTAAATAGCCAAGTGGACAAGTTGACTTGGTCAATATTATCAAGCTAGCAAGACTTATCATCTTCAATGGTCAATGACCATTTTAACCTTGAAATTTTAGTCAACACCGTGTGGGAGGTGCCACGTGTCGCCTCTCGTTACATCGCGACCGACCTCGGGCGCGGCGGTGCCTTACCGGGCACCCTGGTGATACTACATCGAGAAAATCAGCGGAAATAAAAACATAAAGCGAAACAAGATACAACGTAAGAAAGCAGGCTAACAAGCGATCACCTTCGTGTATATACATCTGGCCGACGATTACAATCCTTTGCCCCGGACCCAGCGGTACTACGGACCTAAGATTTTTACAACAACTATGGCGGGACGGGCCCGCCCGTACCCCTGAATGAACAAAACTTACAAACTCGGGAAAACATACCAAAAGATAAGCCTCCGAGAAAGCGGAGCTTCAATCTGTTGAGCGTGATCCATGAGCGAGGATCAACAACGATGTACCTCTACTGCGGCGTGAGCGCGGCCCGAAGGAGGTCGATGCAACGGTACCAAGTATGTGGCGAAAATACGTAAACGAAATCATAACGATCTAAATAAAGCAGAGACATGTATGATAACCAAACTACGATTCACGACATAAGCGGTCATGTCAAGCGAGGACTCGCGCCTCAAAGTCATCACTCAAATATAACCAAAGGTCTACGCCCACAATATCAATCATGCGCATCATGGCGCATGCCGGAATTCTCCATCGGTGTAGGCATGTCGAGATCACGATAACGATATCTGGGTAATCAACCTGCGCGTGGCCACATGCCCGAATTCTTCATCGGTGCGGACATGTCAATGTAACAATGATAACAATATATCGGGTAATCAACCTGCGTGGCCACATGCCCGGAATTCTTCGCCGGTGCGAGCGTGTCCGTATAACAATAACAATATCTGGGTGATTAACGCCGCGTGGCGCGTGCCGGAATTCTTCATCGGTGCGACATGTCCATGTAACAACAATAACAATATCTGGGTGATTAACCGCGCGTAACGCATGCCGGAATTCTTCAGTGCGGACATGTCCATGAAACAACAATAAAAATATACCGGCCCTCCATCGAGAGCAGCGGTAGCATAGAATACAACTTTTACACAACAAGGCTATCACAAGCAAGAACAATCAAATTACCAAACTTCAAATCTCTTACAAATATACATTTTTTAACAATAAGTCACTGATACCAACACTGTAGTATCAACAGAGTAACTATTATTTTAAGTAAACCAAAATAATTTCTTTTTAAAGACAAGTAACAACATTCTTTTCCAAAAGTTCAAGTTTGCCTAATTTCAAATACTTAATTCTCTTATTTTCGAAAGGTTTCGTAGTTCAAAGTCTTAATCACTTAATAACATAATTCTCTTTTAAAACAATTTGAGTAACATATGCCTTATGTGTGAGTAGGTTATTCTTGTTTATATCAATCTTATTAAAGCGACCATGATCTAGAAAATGTAATACAATTTTGTCTTATCTTAGCTTCTATGCGGATGGAGGTTTCTCTTGGTTTTAATAATAATTACTTAGTCAATACATTTTCCTTTATTAAGCTGCGATGGTTTGTTCGATACTTGTTCTCATTTCGAAATCAATACAACATTATTCCTTTTAAAACTCAATTACCCATTTCTCATTAAAGCGGTTTCACAACTTTTTAACACAACCCAAGTCCTTATTATTTCACATCAAGTCTTTTATCTTTTAAAAACCACAAACCATTTCTTTGCCCACATAAAGTTGTTATAACAAACTTCCCGTAAGCCGTTATAACACTTTATGTTTTAAATCAACAAATTCATTTAACACGTATCGTCTGCCGTACTACATAGTTCCTGACATATCATGCTAGAAAAGATAGGAAGAGGTTCACATGCCTCGCGACGATTATCGACAATTAGCAAAATGCTCCAAGTACTACAACAGTGCTAGCCTTTTCCACCCTCAAGTAGAATACGCTACTCGTAGTACTTCCACCTATAATGGCCATAAAACGCCTATTAACCTCTAGTTCTCTTCGTAGAATATTTCTACGGAAAATTCGCACACCTCCCCGCTATCACATAAATCTCCTCCCTACCAAGGCGTACCAGGCCAACAACTCGAGGGGATTACCGTCCTAGCAGGACGTGTTCAATTCTACTTCGGGAATACTACAAGTCTCTGTAAATACGATCTATGTAATTCTGATTCAATTTTCTTCTTTAATATCCATTCTATATATAGTATACTAAACTATACATTACTACAACATGTAATTTCCAATTCTGATAGGGGATAAAGATCATTACCTCGATAAGCCCAAAATTATCCAAGATTAAAGTCGATCACGAGCAACGTTTAGCTCTACTCAGTGCGCTCCAACCCGCTCCAAGCAACCCTTATACGCTCACAACCAACTCCTCTTTAAGAACCACCTAAACAAGTGAAGAACACTAAGGTTCTTGTCATCACAACTCTCGGCCAAGGTGAGGCTTTAGGGGCTAGGGTGTGAAATCTTTTCTAACTTTTGGTTAACAATCTTCTAATATACTAAGGAAGAACACTTAAGAGTTTAGGAAATTTTGGACAAAGTTTGGTTAAGGAGAGGGGTGTTTGGACGAGGCTTTCAAGGAAGGGGAGGAAGTTTGAATGAGAACTTCAACTAAATGGGGAGAGGATTTTGAGACTTGGAAATTGTTCAAGTGATGAAGAAGTCTTGCTAACAAGGGGTATTTATAGAACCACTTTGAGGCGAATTAAAACAAATGGAGGTGAAGATTTGGATCCATGTGAAGAATGAGGTCTTACCCAAGTGTCCACCACAATGTTGGGACATATGTCCACCACAACCTTGGGACATATGTCCCCACAACAATGAGCCATGTGGCCTTCCACTAGCACCAAACGTCCACCACCTACTCCCACTCACCCAAAGAAATATCTTCCAAGACTTGACCATTTGACTTGTCCACTAGCCCAACATTTTCGTCCAACCCATGCCAACTAAGGGTGACACATGGCGCCCTCCTATTGGTCTAAAATATTTCATCTCTCGGAAAAAAATCCGTAATGCCAAAAATCCGAAAATAAAGTGGGCCTCACAAAACCGTAAGTTCTCTCGTGGGCCCCACGTGACCAGTCCGAAATTAAAATTTCAATACTTCTAAAATATTCCAAAAGTCCGAATACCAAATGGGAATCGATTCCCATTAACGAACCTTTTACTTCACAAAAGCGGAAACTTTTACGTGAAAAATCACATCTTTCTTTCTTTCCAAAATTATTGTCGTATTCTCAAATGCGTCTTCACATACATACCACGGAACTACGGTGTAACATTCTTCCCGTAGAAACATTAGTCCGAATGTTCCTTCTAAGTCTCCAAGCGTACGTGCGGCAGGTATAGTCTTCCTCTTATGCTTACGAAACCAACTATGCCCCATATTGCCATAATAAAATCATCGCGCGAAACCCAAATCCAAGCCAGCGAGGAATCACCTCGAAGGTGTAAAACAACACCAACTCTTGCTCTGGTCCAAAGGATACTCGCATGCATTCACTTCACAAAATGATCACTTCTATCTCTCGACATGTTCACTTCTTTCCTTACTCGTCGTACTCTTCTCGAACACTCGAACTCTTTCTAGTACACGTACCATACTTCAGTCATCACTTCAGTTTCCAAAATCTTTGGAGTCACTACCTCCAAACTTGGTAATCTTACTAGCCTCGAATTTCTTCAAGGCCATTCCCGGCCTTCACGATCCGATTTTGGTCGAACACGTCCACGAACTCATAAAGTGGTTACCTAAACTTGGGCCTTGCACCCTCGTGATCCTACCACCTGGCGGGACCACCTCGAACTGACCCCACCTCATGCCGGGCTACGGGTTGACCCGCGAATGGTCCTCAACCCAACCCATAATCGTGCCAAACTCTTGTTCCCCGATACAGAACAATCTTACTAATTCACGTCATGAAAGCTACCACTTCCATCTCACACTACCCATGGACTTATCACACTAATTCACCCTATGCATATAATGCACTCCGACAAGGATCATTTTCAAAATCCTTTACTCAAGACGGCCTTACATCTAAGGTCTCAACGTGAAATATTCTAAGGTTCACACTTTCCATTTCCCCATACTTATCCTATCAACTAACCATGTTCTCTAGATCACAATTTTACACAATGCTATCCAAACATAACACTCAACATAAAATCATCATATCACGCATACAAATCTCTAGAGGGTTAAGGATATACCTGTAACTACCGCTTTACTCTAATCACGCACCTGCGTGCGCTAGTGAAGGTGATGAACCCAGCGATCCTGAAGGTGAGTCGTAACATCCGTACTACCCACGGACGATTCCTGCAAAATGGCCAGCGACGCAAATATAACGAGCTCCTTTGGCGGACGACACTCCCCAAAATGGGGTCTACCACGTTGACCGCATAGGGTCGGGGTGGCTTCGTCACGGCGACACCAACTCGAAAACTTGAACCGCTTGGAGCCACGATGCGCTCCTGAATATCCTGGAAGCCACGAAGGCGCGGAGGACCAATCTGTCTTGGCGAAGGTGCATAACTTCTTTCTTTGAGGCGGTCCGCCTCGAAAGTCACCAAGGACCACTATTGTTCTCGCCTCTTACGTTGATCTCGGTCGTTCCGTCGACCTCTCTCGCCAGCGTCCAAGTGCGTAAGCTGCGTGCGGGCAATGTCCGTGCGGTGAAGAGCTACACCGAACAAGCCTCGCCAGTAGTCATCGAGCCAGTAACATGGCGGTGCACTCTGTCCTCCATGTCGGATACTAGCGCGGGGGCGTCAGAGCTAGTGAGTCAAACTCCACGTGTACTCCCGAACCGTCGCCTCTACGTCATCATCAAAAATATGTCGGCCGTGCCCTCATCTGCGGAGGCAAGAAGTGAGTGAGGAATGCCTGCGAGAACTCGTCCATCTGCTGGAAGTGCATGCTCTCCCGGGACAGCTCGCGAATCAAACGATCGGCGATCACGCGGCCGATGCGAACCTAAGACCGACTCGGTCTCGAAGCCTTGATCATTCTCATGATCCGGCAGCTGTCGGATGAACTCTGCGGATCATCCAGGCCTCGACCCGTAGAACAACTGGCGAGCTGCAACTCGGAAAATCCGTAGCCTCGAACTATCCGATCTCGGGTGAACCGCGGGTGCTCTTTGCTGCGTCCGGCTATCCTCATGTCGCCACAATCACGCCAATAAGCGGGCCGTCTCGTAACCCATCTCCTGCTCCGGGTTGTGGGTGGAGGCTCGGTATAGTGGCCTCGATAGCTCTGCTGCGCTCTAAACTTCTGAAATTTGGCGGCGTCGTAGAATCCGCCGTCATGCACCACCTCGGGTAAAGCCCGGGCCTCTGTCACGGTAACCCTCCGTGCTCTACTCATGACTCCTCTGTTTGCCGCCTTAGGCTCTGGTTGTCTTGCGTAGAGGCATAACTTGTACAAAGAATCGTCGAGGAGTCAACTACGACACAACTCTAAGGCACGATCTCGAGTGAGAAGAATAGAAACCAATCCTAAATGTCCTGCGACCTCACGATTATAGATGTGGTGCATGACACACCGATAATCAAGACTCTACTAGACACGGTCTGTAGACACTTTCAGAGGACTAACTGCTCTGATACCACTTTTGTCACGACCGACCCCGGGCGGCGGTTCCTTACCCGGGCACCTGGTGATACTACATCGAGAAAATCAGCGGAAATAAAAACTTAAACATGAAACAAGATACAACGTAACAAAGCAGGCTAACGAAAGCGGTCGCCTTCGTGTATATACATCTGGCAACCGATTACAATCCTTTACACCTGCCCAGCGGTACTACGGACCTCTAAGATTTTACAACAACAATGGCGGGACGGGCGCCACTTTACCACTGAATGAACAAAACTTACAAACTCGGGAAAACATGCAAAGATAAGCCTCGGAGAAGCGGAGCTTCAATCTGTTGGCTTGTGATCCTAAGAGCGAGAATCAACAACGATGTACCTCTACTGCGGCGTGAGCGGCCCCGAAGGAGGTCGATCTGGCGGTACCAAGTATGTGGCGAAAATCACGTAAAAACGAAATCATACGATCTAAATAAAGCGGAGACATGTATGATAACCAAACTATAGTTCACGACATAAGCGATCATGTCAAGCGGACTCGCGCCTCGAAGTCATCACTCAAATATAACCAAGGGTCTCGCGCCACAATATCAATCATGCCCCATCGTGGCCACGTGCCCCGGAATTCTCCATCGGTGTAGACATGTCCGGGATGCGATAACGATATCTGGGTAATCAACCACCGCGTAGCGCGTGCCCCGGAATTCTTCGTCGGTGCGGACATGTCCATGTAACAACGATAACAATATATCGGGTAATCAACCACGCGTGGCCGCATGCCCCGAATTCTTCATCGGTGCGGACATGTCCATGTAACAACAATAACAATATCTGGGTGATTAACGCGCGCGTACCGAATTCTTCGCCGGTGCGACGTGTCCGTATAACAATAACAATATCCGGGTGATTAACGCGCGCGTACCGGAATTCTTCATCGGTGCGGACATGTCCGTATAACAACAATAACAATATCGGCCTCCATGCGAGAGATCGCGGTAGCATAGGAATATAACTTTTACCCAACAAGGCTATCACAAGCAAGCACAAGCAAATTACCATACTTGATTATCTTACAAATATCCATTCTTTCACAAGAAGTCTGATACCAACACTCGTAGTATCCAAAGCGAGTAACTATTATTTTAAGTAAACCAAAATAATTTCTCTTTTTAAAGACAAGTAACAACATTCTTTTCCAAAAGTTCAAGTTTGCCTAATTTCAAATACTCGAGTCTCTTATTTTGAAAAGTTTAAGTAGTTCAAAGTCTTAATCACTTAATAACATAATTCTCTTTTAAAACAATTTGAGTAACATATGCCTTATGTGTGAGTAGGTTATTCTTGTTTATATCAATCTTATTAAAAGCGACCATGATCTAGAAAATGTAATACAATTTTGTCTTATCTTAACCACATGCGGATGGAGGTTTCTCTTGGTTTAAATAATAATTACTTAGTCAATACATTTTCCTTTATTAACAGCTGCGGTGGTTTGTTCGATACTTGTTCTCATTTCCGAAATCAATATAACATTATTCCTTTTAAAACCCGATTACCCATTTCTCATTAAAGCGGTTTCCATGACTTTTTAACCTGACCCAAGTCCTTATTATTTCACATCAAGTCTTTTATCTTTTCAAAACCACAAACCATTTATTTGCCCACGTAAAGTTGTTATAACAAACTTCCCGTAAAGCGTTATAACACTTTATGTTTTAAATCAACCAAATTCATTTAACACGTATGCGTCTGCCGTACTACATAGTTCATGACATATCATGCTAGAAAAGATAGGAAGAGGTTAACATACCTCGCGGCGATTATCGACAATTAGCAAAATGCTCCAAGTACTACAACGCACTGCCTTTTCCACCCTCAAGTAGAATCGCTACTCGTAGTACTTCCACCTATAAGGACCATAAAATGCCTATTAACCGCCCGTTCTCTTCGTAGAAAATTTCTACGGAAAATTCTGACACCTCCCCACGCTATCACATAAATCTCCTCACTGCAAGGCGCCATTGCCAGGACAACTCCCGGGGATTACACGTCTAACCGGGCGTGTTCAATTCTACTTCGGGAATACTACAAGTCTTTGTAAATCTGAGTCATATGTAATTCTGATTCAATTTTCTTCTTTAATATCCATTCTATATATAGTATACTCAACTATACATTACTCTGACATGTAATTTCCAATTCTGATAGGGGATAAAGATCATTACCTCGATAAGCCCAAAATTATCCAAGATTAAAGTCGATCACGAGCAGCGTTTAGCTCTCTACTCGTGCGCTCGACCCGCTCCAAGCAACCACTTATACGCTCACAACCAACTCCTCTTTAAGAACCACCTAAACAAGTGAAGAACACTAAGGTTCTTGTCACAACTCTCGGCCAAGGTGAGGCTTTAGGGGCTAGGGTGTGAAATCTTTTCTAACTTTTGGTTAACAATCTTCCTAATATACTAAGGAAGAACACTTAAGAGTTTAGGAATTTTTGGACAAAATTTGGTTAAAGGAGATGGGTGTTTCGGACGAAGGCTTTCAAGGAAGGGGGATGGGAAGTTTGGACGAGAACTTCAACTAAATGGGGAGAGGGATTTTGAGACTTGGAAATTGTTCAAGTGATGAAGAAGTCTTGCTAACAAGGGGGGTATTTATAGAACCACGAGGGCGAATTAAAACAAATGGAGGTGAAGATTTGGATCCATGTGAAGAATGAGGTCTTCCAAGTGTCCACCTGATGTTGGGACATATGTCCACATGACCTTGGGACATATGTCCCCATGACAATGAGCCATGTGGCCTTCCACAGCGCCAAGCGTCCACCGCTCTCCGCTCACGAAGAAATATCTTCCAAGACTTGACCATTTGACTTGTCCACTAGCCCAACATTTTTGTCAACCCGCCAACTAAGGGTGACACGTATCGCCTCTATTGAGTCTAAAATATTTCGTCTCTCGGAAAAAAATCCGTAATGCCAAAAATCCGAAAATAAAGTGGGCCTCACAAAACCGTAAGTTCTCTCGTGGGCCCACGTGACCAATTCCGGAAATTAAAATTTCAATACTTCTAAAATATTCCAAAAGTCAGAATACCAAATCAGGAATCCAATTCCCGTTAACGAACCTTTTACTTCACAAAAAGGAAACTTTTACGTGAAAAATCACATCTTTCTTTCTTTCCAAAATTATGTCGTATTCTCGTAAATGCGTCGTCTTCACATACATACCACGGAACTACGGGGTGTAACATTCTTCCCCAGAAACATTCGTCCGAATGTTCCTTCTAAATCTCCCAAGCGTCATGCGCGGTATAGTCTTCACTCTTATACTTACGAAACCAACTATGCCCCGTATTGCCATAATAAAATCATACGCGCGAAACCCAAATCCAAGCTAACGAGGAATCACCTCGAAGGTGTAAAACAACACCAACTCTTGCTCACGGTCCAAAGGATACTCGCATGCACATTCACTTCACAAAAATGATCAACACATCTCTCGTACGTATTCACTTCTTTCCTTACTCGTCGTACTCTTCTCGAACACTCGAACTCTTTCAAGTACCGTACCATACTTCATCACTTGGTTTCCAAAATCTTTGGAGTCACTACCTCGAACTTGGTCATCTTACTAGCCTCGAATTTCTTGAGGCCATTCCGACCTTCACGATCCGATTTTGGTCGAACACGTCCACGAACTCATACAGTGGTTACCTAAACTTGGGCCTTGCACCCTCGTGATCCTACCACCTGGCGGGACCACCTCGAACTGACCCCACCTCATGCCGGGCTACGGGTTGACCGCGAATGGTCCTTAACCCGACCCATGTCGCGCCAAACTCTTGTTCCCAATCTGAGAACAATCTTACTAATTCACGTCATGAAAAGCTACCACTTCCATCTCGCACTACCCATGGACTTATCACACTAATTCACCTATGCATATAATGCACTCCGACAAGATCATTTTCAAAATCCTTTACTCGAAGGCGGCCTTACGTCTAAGGTCTCAGCGTGAAATATTCTAAGGTTCACTTTCCATTTCCCATACTTATCCTAACAACTAACCGTATTCTCTAGATCACAATTTTACACAATGCTATCCAAACATAACACTCGACATAAAATCATCATATCACGCATACAAATCTCTAGAGGTTAAGGATATACACATAACTACCGCTTTACTCTAATCACGGTCACGCCTGCCTGCGTAGCTAGTGAAGGTGATGAACGACCGCTGATCACGAAGGTGATCGTAACATCAGTGCTACCCACAGTCGGACGATTCGCAAAATGGCCAGCGGACGCAAATATAACGAGCTCCCTTGGCGACGACACTCCCAAAATGGGGTCTACACGATGACCGCAGAGTCGGGTGGCTTCATCCGCCAGCACCAACTCCCGAAAACACGAACCGCGGAGCCACGATGCGCTCCTGAATATCCTGAAGCCACGAAGGCTATGGAGGACCACTGCATGCTGGCGAAGGTGCATGCTAACTTTCTTCTTTGAGGCGGTCCGCCTCGAAAGTCACCAAAGGACCTGCTGTTACAGCCTCTTACGTGATCTCGGTCGTTCCGTCGACCTCTCCGCTCCTCGCGTCAGTCATAAGCTGCGTGCGGGCAATGTCCGTGCCGGTGAAGAGCTACGCTCGAACAAGCCTCGCGAGTAGTCGCCGATCCACGTAACATAGCGGTGCACTCTGTCCTCCGTGCCGGATACTAGCGGGGGCGTCAGGGCTAGTGAGTCAAACTCCACATTGTATTCCCGAACCGTCGACCTCTCTGTCTCGGCGTCAAAAATCACCGGCGTGCCCTCGCCATCTGCGGAGGCAAGAAGTGAGTGAGGAATGCCTCTGAGAACTCGTCCCATATTGCTGGAAGTGCATGCTCTCCCCGGGACAGCTCCCACGAATCAAACCAGTCGACTGCAGTATCACGCAGCCAATGCGAACCTAAGACCACCGACTCGGTCTCCGAAGCCTTGATCATTCTCATGATCCGCTGTAACTGTCGGATGAACTCCTGCGGATCATCCTCAGGCCTCGACCCATAGAACTTGGCGGCGGTGTAACTCGAAAATCGTAGCCTCAAACTATCCGATCTCGGGTGAACCACGCGGTGCTCTGGAGCTGCTGCGTCGGCCTATCCTCGTATGCGCCTGATCACGGCCAACAACTGGGCCATCTCCTTGTAACCCATCTCCTCTGCTCCAGGTTGTGGGACTGGAGGCTCAGGTATCGTGGCCTCAGTAGCTACTGCTGCTGCTCTAAACTCTGTTGGGGCTGGCGGCATCGTAGAATCCGCCGTCTGTAGCACCACCGGGTAAGACCGGGCCTCTGTCACAGTAACCCTCAGTGCTCTGCTCGCGACTCCTCTGCGCTGCCACGCCAGGCTCACTGGTTGTCTTGCGTGAGGCATAAGCGGTACAAAGAATACGTCGGAGGAGTCCGACTTACGACCACGGCTCTAAGGCGCGATCTCGAGTGAGAAGAATAGAAACCAATCCTAAATGTCCTGCGACCTCACGATTATAGATGTGGTGCACAACACACCGATAATCAAGACTCTACTGAACACGATGCATAGACACTTTCCAGGACTAAGCGCTCGATACCACTTTTGTCACGACCCGACCTCGGGCGCGGCGGTGCCTTACCGGGCACCTGGTGATACTACATCGGAGAAAATCAGTGAAATAAAAACTTAAGCGAAACAAGATACAACGTAACAAAGCAGACTAACCAAAGCGGTCACCGTGTATATACATTACAGCGACGATTACAATCGCTTTACACGCGCACAGATTACTCTGGACCTCTAAGATTTTTACAACAACAATGGCGGGGACGGGGCCCTTGCCACTGAATGAACAAAAACTTACAAACTCGGGAAAACATGCCAAAAGATAAGCCTCGGAGAAGCGGAGCTTCCCAATCTGTTGGCGTGATCCTAGAGCGAATCAACAACGATGTACCTCTACTGCGGCATGAGCGCGGCCCCGAGGAAGTCGATGCAACAGTACCAGTATGTGGCGAAAATCGTAAAAACGAAATCATAACGATCTAAATAAAGCGGAGACATGTATGATAGCAAACTACGATTCGCGACATAAGCGATCATGTCAAGCGGGGACTCGCGCCTCAGAAGTCATCGCTCAAATATAACCAAGGTCTCGCGCCCACAATATCAATCATACCCCATGGCCACGTACCGGAATTCTCCATCGGTGTAGACATGTCGAGGATGCGATAACGATATCTGCGGGTAATCAACCTGCGCGTGGCCGCATGCCCGGAATTCTTCGCCGGTGCGGGCGTGTCCGTGTAACAGCGATAACAATATATCGGGTAATCAACCTGCGCGTAGCCACGTACCCCGGAATTCTTCATCGGTGCGACATGTCCATGTAACAACAATAACAATATCGGTAATTAACCCGCGTAGCGCATGCCGAATTCTTTCGGTGCGGACGTATCCGTATAACAATAACAATATCTGGGTGATTAACGCGCATGCCGGAATTCTTCATCGGTGCGGACATGTCCATATAACAACAATAACAATATCTGACCTCGTGAGGAGGTAGCATAGCATAGGAATATAACTTTTACACAACAAGGCTATCACGAGCAAGCACAAGCAAATTACCATACTTGATTATCTTACAAATATCCATTCTTTCACAAGAAGTCTCACGATACCAACACTCGTAGTATCCAAAGCGAGTAACTATTATTTTAAGTAAACCAAAATAATTTCTCTTTTTAAAGACAAGTAACAACATTCTTTTCCAAAAGTTCAAGTTTGCCTAATTTCAAATACTCAAGTCTCTTATTTTGAAAGGTTTAGTAGTTGAAGTCTTAATCACTTAATAACATAATTCTCTTTTAAAACAATTTGAGTAACGTATGCCTTATGTGTGAGTAGGTTATTCTTGTTTATATCAATCTTATTAAAGCGACCATGATCTAGAAAATGTAATACAATTTTGTCTTATCTTAGCTTATGCGGATGGAGGTTTCTCTTGGTTTTAAATAATAATTACTTAGTCGATACATTTTCCTTATTAATGCTGCGATGGTTTGTTCGATACTTGTTCTCATTTCGAAATCAATATAACATTATTCCTTTTAAAACCCGATTACCCATTTCTCATTAAAGCGGTTTCACAATTTTTAACCTGACCCAAGTCCTTATTATTTCACATCAAGTCTTTTATCTTTTAAAAACCACAAACCATTTATTTGCCCCGTAAAGTTGTTATAACAAACTTCCCATAAAACCGTTATAACACTTTATGTTTTAAATCAACAAATTCATTTAACACGTATGCGTCTACCGTACTACATAGTTCACAACATATCATGCTAGAAAAGATAGGAAGAGGTTCACATACCTCGCGGCGATTATCGACAATTAGCAAAATGCTCCAAGTACTACAACGCACTGGCCTTTTCCACCCTCGAGTAGAATCGTTACTCGTGTACTTCCTATAATGGCCATAAACGCCTATTAACCTCTAGTTCTCTTCGTAGAATATTTCTCACGGAAAATTCGGCGACACCTCACCCCGCTATCACATAAATCTCCTCCTGCAGGCGCTACGGGCGACAACTCGGGGATTACGTCTAACGGGCGTGTTCAATTCTCTTCAGGAATACTGCAAGTCTCTGTAAATACGGTCATATGTAATTCTGATTCAATTTTCTTCTTTAATATCCATTCTATATATAGTATACTCAACTATACATTACTCTGACATGTAATTTCCAATTCTGATAGGTGGATAAAGATCATTACCTCGATAAGCCCAAAATTATCCAAGATTAAAGTCGATCACGAGCAACGTTTAGTTCTACTCAGTGTGCTCCAACCGCTCAAGCAACCACTTATACGCTCCTAACCAACTCCTCTTTAAGAACCACTTTCAAGCAGTGAAGAACACTAAGGTTCTTGTCCTGCAACTCTCGGCCAAGGTGAGGCTTTAGGGGCTAGGGTGTGAAATCTTTTCTAACTTTTGGTTAACAATCTTCCTAATATACTAAGGAAGAACACTTAAGAGTTTAGGAATTTTTGGACAAAGTTTGGTTAAGGGAGATGGGTGTTTCGGACGATGGCTTTCAAGGAAGGGGGAGGGGAAGTTTGGACGAGAACTTGACTAAATGGGGAGAGGGATTTTGAGACTTGGAAATTGTTCAAGTGATGAAGAAGTCTTGCTAACAAGGGTATTTATAGAACCACCAGGCGAATTAAAACAAATGGAGGGTGAAGATTTGGATCCGTGTGAAGAATGAGGTCTTACCCAAGTTTCCACCACAATGTTGGGACATATGTCCACCACAACCTTGGGACATATGTCCCCGCAACAATGAGCCATGTGGCCTTACTAGCGCCAAAAGCGTCCACGCTACTCCGCTCACCCGAAGAAATATCTTAAGACTTGACCATTTGACTTGTCCACTAGCCCAACATTTTCGTCCAACCCATGCCAACTAAGGGTGACACGTATCGCCTTCTATTGATCCAAAATATTTCGATCTCTCGAAAAAAAAAATCTGTAATGCCAAAAATCCGAAAATAAAGTGGGCCTCACAAACCGTAAGTTCTCTCGTGGGCCCACGTGACCAGTCGGAAATTAAAATTTCAATACTTCTAAAATATTCCAAAAGTCCGAATACCGTCGGGAATCCAATTCCCGTTAACGAACCTTTTACTTCAAAAACAGGAAACTTTTAGTCGAAAAATCACGTCTTTCTTTCTTTCCAAAATTGCGTATTCTCGTGCGTGCGTCTTCACATACATACCACGGAACTACGGGGTGTAACATTTTTCCCCGAAACATTCGTCCCGAATGTTCCTTCTAAGTCTCCAAGCGTCATGCGCGGTATAGTCTTCACTACTTATACTTACGAAACCAGTATGCCCGTATTGCCATAATAAAATCATACTCGCGAAACCCAAATCCAAGCCAACGAGGAATCACCTCGAAGGTGTAAAACAACACCAACTCTCGCTCTGGTCGAAGGATACTCGCATCGCGCATTCACTTCACAAAAATGATCACTTCTATCTCTCGTACGTATTCACTTCTTTCCTTACTCGTCGTACTCTTCTCGAACACTCGAACTCTTTCTAGTACACGTACCATACTTCAATCATCACTTCAGTTTCCAAAATCTTTGGAGTCACTACCTCCAAACTTGGTCATCTTACTATCCTCAAATTTCTTCAAGGCCATTCCGGCGCCACGATCCGATGCAGTGAACACGTCCACGAACTCATATAGTGGTTACCTAAACTTAGGCCTTGCACCCTCGTGATCCTACCACCTGGTGGGACCACCTCGAACTGACCTCACCTCATGTCGGGCTATGGGTTGACCCGCGAATGGTCCTCAACCCGACCCATAATCGCGCCAAACTCTTGTTCCGATCTGAACAATCTTACTAATTCGCGTCGTGAAAGATACCACTTCCGTCTCGCATACCCATGGACTTATCACACTAATTCACCTATGCATATAATGCACTCAAACAAGGATCATTTTCAAAATCCTTTACTCAAGGCGGCCTTACATCTAAGGTCTCGGCGTGAAATATTCTAAGGTTCACACTTTCCATGTCCCCATACTTATCCTATCGACTAACCGTGTTCTCTAGATCACGATTTTACACAATGCTATCCAAACATAACACTCAGCGTAAAATCATCATATCACGCAACAAATCTCTAGATGGTTAAGGATATACACATGCTACCGCTTTACTCTAATCACGGTCACGCCTGCGGTATGCGCATAGTGAAGGTGATAAACCAACCCGATCACGAAGGTGAGTCGTAACATCCGTGCTACACACAGTCGGACCGATTCGCCGCAAAATGGCCACGGCGCAAATATAACGAGCTCCTTGGCGACGACACTCCCAAAATGGGGTCTACCACGTTGACCGCAGGAGTCGGGGTGGCTTCATCCGCCGACACCTAACTCCCGAAAACTGAACCCTTGGAGCCACGATGCGCTCACGAATATCCTGGAAGCCCTGAAGACTGTAGAGGACCACTCTGTACTGGCGATGGTGCATAACTAACTTCTTCTTGAGGCGGTCCGCCTCGAAAGTCACCAAAGGACCACTATTGTGCGCCTCTTACGGTGATCTCGGTCATTCCTGTTATACCCGTATTTTCCGAAGTATTTACGTGGGGCGTCGTAGAAAATTTGAAACTTGTATTAAGGCTTGGCGAATAAATTTTGTTCCTGACACGTTTAAGTCGTTTTTAAATGAAAGCGTTTCCACTGACTTTCGTGGGAATTTCCGCTATGTCATTTTTATTTTTGCGGATTTTTCCGAGGCGAAACATTTTGGACCAACGGGAGGGTGACATGTCACCCTCGCATTGGAAACAAGCGGCAACCGCGGCGAATTGGAGCTACTTTATGGCCTTGATTTGTGCCTTGTTTTGTGCCTTGTTTTGTGGAGTGTTTTGTGGAGTAGGGTTAGGGTGCACGTGGCTTGATCTTGGCCTACACTTGCTATGCACTTGGCAAGATCTTGGCCATTGGTTGGCCTTGGCTTGTGCTATAAATACCCTCTCCCTTTGATGAATTCTTCATCCTTTCCACAAATCTTCTAAGTGTTAAATCCTCACTCTCCTCTTGTTGACTCTCGTCCAGAGCCCTCTCCCCTTTGAAAGGCCCCAGCGAGAGCCTCTCCACTCCTAGTAGTGTGGCGTGGGTACCCCACTGCCTAGTTGCTTTCAGTATAATACCCACTTTGTGGTGTGAAATACTCTCAAAGTATTGTTATAATGCCCAATTACCTTAGTAGTATACCTTGTAGTGATTCTAAGGTTATACCTATCTGAAAAGCAGGAAATACTATTATACTTCCGTCAGTCCACAAAACCGAAACCACTAGGAAAATCTCCATAGTCAGTTGGAGTATTGTGTAGAAGTTGGTTAGAACTTCTAAGGGTGGTTTATGCGGGTTGGGCGCTGGAGTTGGAGCTAAGCGATTGCCCGGGATCGACTTTATACTTGGATAATTATGGGCTTATCGAGGTAAATATCTTGTCCTCTATTGTAATTGGAAATTACATGATTGTTAGACTATAATTGAAGTATACTATATGTAATCTTGAAAGTTGTTATCGTGATGTCTTTGACTTAAGCTTTGAATTATAAGAAACCTTTTGAAAGAAGAATCTTGTTGTTTTTACATAGGACCGTATTCTGATAGACTTGTGTAGCTTTTACGTGAGGTAGAATTGTGCGTCAGGTTTAGACTTATAACCACTGGTTGGCTTAGTGGCGGCCAGATAGAGGAGGAGATTCTGTTTGTTGGGGAGGTCTTTGAATTTTACGTAGAATGTTCTACGTAGGGATCTAAATATTAATAAGCGCCTTGTGGCCTTATAGGTTGAGTACTACGTGTGGCGCGATCTACTTGGCAAGGAGTAGCCGACGGTTGGAAGTACTTGGGCGTTTTGCTATTAGTCGATACTCGTCGCGAGGTATGTGAACCTCTTCTATCTCTTCTAGCATGATATGTGTGAACTATGTAGTGCGGTGAGCGTCACGTGTGCTAAATGTATTTGATTGGTTTAAAGCATAAAGTGTTATAACGGCTTTATGGGAAGTTGGTTATATGACTTTATGTTGGTAAGAAAATACTTGTGGTTTTAAAAGGTAGTGATTTGAACTATAAGCGGCTTGTTATGTGTTAATAAAGAACTTGAAGTATTTCAAAGATTTTGAATCATTTTGAAAGAAGAAGTAATACTTAGTTTTGAAAACTTAAGAGTTATACTAGCTTTATGAGAAGTTAGGTATAACGGCTTAAGAATGTTTCTTGATTTGGAAATCGGAATGTGTATCGACAAACCAACTGCGGCGTTAATAAAAAAATGTTTTGACTAATTAAGTATTATTAAAACCAGATGAAACTTCCATCTGCATAGAAGCTAAGATGAGACAAAATGATATTTCTAGATCACGGTTCTTGTAATAAGATTGTTATAAACAAGAATATCCTACTCATATAAGACTTATGTTTCTCAGTTGTTTAAAGAGAATTATATTCTTAAATGAATAAGACTATGAACTACGAAACCTTTCTAAAAAGCGTGAACATTTGAAATTAGGCAAACTTGGGCGTTTGGAAAATAATGTTGTTACTTGATTTTACAAAGGTAAGTGTTTTAGTTTATTTAAAAAGTGAGTCACTCTATTTTATACTACGAATTGTGTGACTTATGTAAAGCAACGGATCTTTTAAAAGATTTAATGTATGAAGTACTTTAGGGTAGATACAGAACTTGTTAGCTTAAAGTACTGTGTGAATAACTTGATTGTGTTGGTTGGAGATAGCCTTGTAAATACTTTCTTGTTGATGTGATAAGTGAAAATGTTAGGATCTTCGTGTGTTAGTATCTTGTGTGATCGTGATGTAAGGGGTCATTCTTGTTGTGCTTACGTTGTTAAGCGTTAAGCCCGTTGTACTATTATTGTATCACATACCCTTTGACTTATTATCTGAGGGCTTGCCACGCCAGATGCGGGTCTTTCACGGCTATGCGGTCCTCGTGACTATGCGGTCACGGTAGCTCGAGTTGATCATTCGGGTGTTTAGCGATGCGGGATTCCTATGCGGTCTGTTGAGACTATGCGGTCTTTTGAGACTATGCGGGTTGCGAGAGCCTGGCGGATACCGAGGTTAGGCTGCGCCGATGCGGGGTATACCTCGGGCGATGCAGGACCATGATTCGAGGAATACCTGCATGCGGTCCGTGTGTGACCTATCGCGGAGCTGCGAGAGTTCGAGGATAGGCGCCGCGTTGATATTGCGGGCGGTGGCGAACGATCGTGTGGTGCGGTCTAGAAAGACCTCGGGATACGGTTGTGGTATTTTGGTATGCGTGGGTCTTAGTAGTCGGCTATGCCTTTGTACTTGCCGTGCGGTTTATTGTGATAACTTTGAGGCGTGAGTCCACGACTTGACATATGCTTATTTGTTGTGAGCGTAGTTTGCTTATCATACATGTCTCTGCTTTATAGACTATTATGATTTCATTTCTGATATTTTTAGTTTCACATACTCGGTTTGTTGTGCTTGACCTCGCCCGAAGCTGCGTTCATCTGCGAGTTGAGGTACACGATCGTTGATCCTAGCTCTCGAGTCCGCGATTTGATTTGGGAAGCTCCGTTTCTCGGAGGCTTATCGGTGGTATAGTCCTGTCGTAGTAAGTGTTTACATTCGGGGGTTTGGCGGGGCCTGTCCCGCCATTATTGTCATATCATTCTTAGAAGTGCATGTAGTCTTGTTGTGGCGGGGTTTGTAAAAAGGATTAAGCGTTCATGTTGAAAAGGTTGTCATTTATATATATCTTAGAAAGCGTGTTTTTCTCAGTTATTGTTTCATATTTCATAATATGTCTTGTATCGTTTATGTTCGTGATTACTCGATGTTGTATCACTAGGGTGCGGGGTAAGGCACCGATCCACGGGCGGAATCGAATTCGTGACAAAAAGTGGTATCGAAGCGATTAATCCTCGGAAAGTGTCTGACCGTATCCGGTAGAGTCTTGATTATCGGTGTGTTGTGCACCACTTGATAATCGAGGAGGCTATAGGATATTTTAGGATTGGTTTCTATTCTTCTCACTCACGAGATCGTGCCTTAGAGTTGTGTTGTAAGTTGGACCTCTAACGTATTTCTTTCCCTTGATTATGCCTCGCGTAAAACAACCGGGCGGGAGGGCAAGTCGTAGGAGGCTGCGAGTAGAGTTCGGAGGTTGCGTGGGCGCAGGCGATCATTACCTAGGGTAATGCCGTTCGAGGATTTACTGCGGCGTCAGCTGGCCCAAAGAGTTTAAGCGCGGCGGCGGCGATTCTCTGCGGCCATGATATGTGAACTCCGATTCCACGGCCAGAGCAGAGAATATAGATTTCAAGGCGACCTGTTACTAACTATGGATTTGACTGCGGAGTATACGATGTACCGCGAGTCTTGATGAATATCAGCGAAAGGTTGTGCAAGTAAGTTCTTGATTGAAGCAGAGCATGGCACGTATGCGAGCTTTGCGCGGCAGCCGAGGCGATGTAGAGATCGGCCCGGGTTAACGAAGGGCGGTAGAAAGAGGGCGAGCGGCAGGTCGCTGGTAACTTTAGGCGATGCCTCGCGGCGAATTAGATTTGCACATCGCGGTCTGAGAGGTCCCGACGGGTTCGGGGCGTTCGGTATGCGAGAGTTGGTGAGCTCGAGCTTAGGTTCTGATCTGCGAAGGTTCCGGCCATGCAGATTCAGATTTTTCGGTGTTACGCGATTAATGGTGTGCGTCGTCGAGAATTTCGTCTTTTAGTTGGTACTTGTTGTACCCTATGACCGTCGAGTGCGATGTCGAAAGAGTGTCCTTGCGGGAGGACTTAGCGCCGAGATCGGTGGGTAGTTTGTCATCTTCCTTGTCGCCTGCAGGCGAGGTTTGATTTGAGCGACTAAGGGAGTGAAAGCGATGAATATAGATATATCTTTAACCCTCTAGAGTTTTGTTATGTGATAAGGTGAGTATACCTTAAGTGCTATGTTACGATAGCGATGTGTTAGTTGTGATTAGAAATCATGGTGGGTTAGCAGAGTAAGATTTTGGGGATAGAAGGTGTGAGCCTTAGAGTTTTATCACGTAGAGACGCCCAGAGGTAAGGCCGTCTCGAGTAAAGATGTATTGTTTATGTTTGACCGCTTATAGGAGTGCATAGTGCACGTGAGTTATGTTGTGGGATTAGTCACGGTAGTGTGGAATGAAGGGGTAGTTGAGCTAAGAAGGCCCGCTAGGTTTCGTGGCGTGATTAGTGAGTTTTTCTTGTGGAGCTGGCATTGTGCGGCGTTGCGGTCGGGTTGAGGCCGCGTTGCGGGTCAACCAGCGGAGTTTGGTGGTGGGGTCGGTTTGTGGTGGTCCGTCTTGTGATAAGTCACGAGGGTGTTAGGCCCAGTTTGGTTAACCAGCGTCTGAACTGCGTGGATCGTTCGACCGGTGGTCGGGCGATGGGGCAGCCCGTCGTGTTCTTGATCGGGGACCGTTTGCTGGTGTGTTGAGTTATCGGAAAGGTTGTAAAGCTGCGCGGGGTGCCTACCTTGACCTTATATCGGACAGTGAAGCCCGGGTTGTAGCTATTTTCGTTTTCTAAAAGTTTTACGACGGGGTTAAGAACTCGGATGAGTCTACGAATCGCATTCGCCCGGGCGATGTGTGGATTTGGGGTAGTCGTGGGGATTGTTGTCTCTGTGGAGGAGTGTTTAAGCTACCATTTGGTGTTCGGATGTTGCCTTTTGAAGCCTTGTAGGGGCGGAAGTGTAAATTGCTTAGGTCGATTGGTTCGATGTTGGCAAGGTTGATTAGTTAGTCGAGCTTGTTCCGGTATGGAAAGTAAAGCTTGTCTAGAAGAGGTTACGGCGGCTCGGAGAAATCGTCGCGGATAATGGCGGCGGCGCTTAGAGTTCGAGGTTGGTCGGTCTTCTTGAAAGTACCACCGGTTAGGTGTGAGTTTTAGGCGGAGGAAAACTTAGCGAGTTACTTTGGGCCTTTTGAGTTCATGTGAAGAATAGGCGGGTTGCCTATATGTTAGCAATTGCCGTCAGACTTAGGAGCGATGCGTCGATCTTTCGTATTGATATGATCGGGAAAGTATCGGAATCCGTCAGTGTTCGATTAATGATGACCACGTCGAGATAGTAACCGAGTTTTGAAGCGAAGCCGTATCGAATGTGGTAAGAGTTCAGTGTCGACCTCCTCCGGGATCGCATGCAGCCGGTACCATTTGTTAGTCGCGAGGTGACACGGAACCTCGCGGCAAAGTGACAAAAGTGGTATCGGTGGTATCAGCGAGCATAGATGTGCTCATTTTTTCTTTTTGTGTAAAGTAGGTGAAGGAAGTATATTTTAGACCGGTGAGAGGTGTTATGGCGATGTTAGAGGTGTTTCCTCGTGGACTTGGATGTAAGCTTTTTGCGAGTTGTTTACGTGGCCATGTGTGGCAAGTTGTTCTCGTAAGTATAGTAGTGAAGACTATCTTTGGCGCGTTTGTTTGGGACTTAGAAAGAACATTCGGGACGAATGTTTCTAAGGAGGAGAATGTTATACCGTATTTTCCAGTATTTCGTAAGGGCGTCGTAGAAAATTTGAAACTTGTATTAAGGCTTGGCGAATAAATTTTGTTCCTGACACCCGTTTAGAGTCGTTTTTGAAAGCGTTTCCACGACTTTAGTAGGGAATTTCGGCTATGTCATTTTTATTTTTGCGGATTTTTCAGAGGCGAAACATTTTGGACCAGCGGGAGGTGGCATGTGTCACCTCGCATTAAACAAGAGCGGCAACCTTGCGAATTGGGCTACTTTATGGCCTTGATTTGTGCCTTGTTTTGTGCCTTGTTTTGTGGAGTGTTTTGTGGAGTAGGGTTAGGGTGCATGGCTTGATCTTGGCCTACACTTGCTATGCACTTGGCAAGATCTTGGCCATTGGTTGGCCTTGGCTTGTGCTATAAATACCCTCTCCTTTGATGAATTCTTCATCCTTTCCACAAATCTTCTAAGTGTTAAATCCTCACTCTCCTCTTGTGACTCTGCGTCAGAGCCCACTCTCCCTTTGAAAGGCCATGGAGAGCCTCTCCCCTCCTAGTAGTGTGGCGTGGGGTACCCCACAACCTAGTTGCTTTAGTATAATACCCACTTTGTGGTGTAGAAATACTCTCAAAGTATTGTTATAATGCCCAATTACATTAATAGTATACCTTGTAGTATTCTAAGGTTATACACATCTGGCAGGAAATACTATTATACTTCCGTCGAGTCCAAAAGCGAAACCCTAGGAAAATCTCCGTAGTCAGATTTGGGTATTGTGTAAGTTGGTTAGAAGCTTCCTAAGGGTGGTTTATAGCGGGTTGGGCTTCGGAGTTGGAGCTAAGCGATTGCCAGGATCGACTTTATACTTGGATAATTATGGGCTTATCGAGGTAAATATCTTGTCCTCTATTGTAATTGGAAATTACATGATTGTTAGACTATAATTAAGTATACTATATGTAGTCTTGAAAGTTGTTGTCAGCGATGTCTTTTAACAAGCACGAATTATAAGAAACCTTTTGAAGAAGAATCTTGAGCTTGTTTTACATAGGGTAGTATTCTGATGAACTTGTGCCAGCTTTTGTGAGGTAGAATTGTACGTCCGGTTTAGACTTATAACCCCACTGGTTGGCTTGGTAGCGGCCCGATAG
Source organism: Przewalskia tangutica (assembly GCA_029844215.1). Taxonomy (NCBI): domain Eukaryota; kingdom Viridiplantae; phylum Streptophyta; class Magnoliopsida; order Solanales; family Solanaceae; genus Przewalskia; species Przewalskia tangutica. The sequence goes on from JAQGDG010000151.1 coordinate 302,471, forward strand.
AGGAGGAGATTTCTGTTTGTTGCGGGGAGGTGTTCGATTTTTACGTAGAATGTTCTACGTAGGGATCTAAATATTAATAAGCGCGCGTGGCCTTATAGGTTGAGTACTACGTGTGGCGCGATCTACTTGGCTTAAGGGTAGCCGGCGGTTGGAAGTACTTGGAGCGTTTTGCTATTAGTCGATGCACTCGTCGCGAGGTATGTGAACCTCTTCACTATCTCTTAGCATAATATGTGTGAACTATGTAGTGCGGTGAAGCGTCATTGTGCTAAATGTATTTGATTGGTTTAAAACATAAAGTGTTATAACGGCTTTATGGGAAGTTGGTTATATGACTTTATGTTGGTAGAAAATCTTGTGGTTTTTTAAAGGTAGGTGATTTGAACTATAAGCGGCTTGTTATGTGTTAATAAAGAACTTGAAGTATTTCAAAAGATTTTGAATCATTTTGAAAGAAGAAGTAATACTTGGTTTTGAAAAACTTAAGAGTTATACTAGCTTTATGATAAGTTAGGTATAACGGCTTAAGAATGTTTTCTTGATTTGAAATCAGAATGTGTATCGACAAACCAACTGCGGCGTTAATAAAAATGTTTTGACTAATTAAGTATTATTAAAACGATGAAACTTCCATCTGCATAGAAGCTAAGATGAGACAAAATGATATTTCCTGAATCAATTTGTAATAAGATTGTTATAAACAAGAATATCTACTCATATAAGACTTATGTTTCTCAGTTGTTTAAAGGAGAATTATATTCTTAAATGAATAAGACTATGAACTCTGAAACCTTTCTAAAAACGTGAACATTTGAAATTAGGCAAACTTGGGCGTTTGGAAAATAATGTTGTTACTTGATTTTACCAAGGTAAGTGTTTTAGTTTATTTAAAAAGGCAGTCGCTCTATTTTATACTCCGGGTGTTGTGTGACTTATGTAAAAAGCAGCGGATCTTTTAAAAGATTTAATGTATGAAGTACTTTAGGGGTAGATACGAACATTAGCAAAGTACCTTGTGTGAATAACGATTGTGTTGGTTTGAGATAGCGCGTATAATACTTTCTTGTTGATGTGATAAGTGAAAATGTTAGGATCTTTACGTGTGTTAGTATCTTGTGTGATCGTGATGTAAAGAGGTCATTAGCATTTGTGCTTCGTTGTTAAGCGTTAAGCCGTTGTACTA